>JH154462.1:8585-36310 GCA_000226015.1 Mnemiopsis leidyi | reverse complement strand
CACAGGCACAGGCACAGGCACAGGCACAGGCAGAGGCAGAGGCAGAGGCAGAGGCAGAGGCAGAGGCAAAATCTCTGGGACCTGATTGTCTGGGGCAGGACGACGGGAATCGGGCTGGGTAAGTGGGTTAAAGGGTTGGGGCTGGGTTAGTGGGGTAGAGGGTTGGGGCTGGGTTAGCGGGTACATGTCAATTGCCTTAAATTAATTAGTAATTAATTGTAACAGTCTTATCCAATAGTGAAACGTAATCCAATAAAATTTGCTTAAGTAAACACCCAGGTGGAGAGGTGTCTTCGCAAGAACAATATTTGTTCGCTAATTTACTGGCAAACAAATTCAGACGGTAGACAATACTAAAACGGGTGAAGCCATGAGATTGTATCAGTGGTACCCGGACCTCGCACATCCCCGCTATCATTTCTCACTATACGTTAGACTAGGACTAGGGTATCATCTCGTCAAAGCCATAATTTGAAATTTTAACACCGATTAAATGTTTGAACTTTCACGCGAACTTTTTGCTGACGTCATTTACATCATGAATTATACTAAGCTTTAATCAAGTTGGCCCCTTGATATCCACAGCTAGTACCTTGATATCCACAGCTATAGTACCTGTCCACTATGGATAATAGCTGAAGGAATTATGCAAAGTATATATTTCGCCGGGAAAGCGGGTAGACTGATCCTTACTCAGTATCCAATCGTTATAGTCTATTTTTTACGTGCACTAAAGGGTTCATCTTCTTTTTCAAGAGGTAATTGGTGTCTGAATTGAATGAACTAGAGAACAAAAAAAATTTGTAGAGCAATTTAAGAGTTTACCGCTGATTACTATAAGTCTACATACACTGTCTAGATTAGTGGCATTTGTTTACCTCCAAAAAACGAAAATAAGATCAGTTCCATTTCCTGATTTTCATCACCGGTTATAATGCAGTTCTTCACTTTTTTAAATTTATCAATCATTACTGACATTACTATTTTCACTTTCAGTTTTGTCGAATGGGCTGCATCGCACTTTATTGTAATTGAATCCGTGACACCTAACCATTATTTCAATTTTTATATTTGAACCTATTTAGGTTCATTTTGAACCTATAGTTTGAATTGTTATAGAAGTAGTTCACAGTGTTACTGTTAAACAAGATCAACTCCAATAAACTCACAAACTTCATACCCGCCCCAAACAAGGAAAATTGATCGTAAACAAAGTTAACCATGAATTACAAAAATCATTGTGTCAAAAATATAATTATATAAATAGCAAAATTTAACAGTTGTACTAGTTGTATGTATTTCTGTAAACTGGAGTATGAGTCCTCAAACAAACAGGTTGCCAAAAATGTAAGCCCCAATTCCCAGAGTCAGGGCGAGAGGGAAGTCTCCCGCCATACCTAGCGCTCCGTCCTCAACTGCATCGGTAATGTTGCCAGACTCTTCTCCATCTTCCGCAGTATCTGCATCTTCTTGACCCATAACAATAAGGACCACGATGGTGAGAAGCAGTGTGAGATAGAGGGATTTGTTCATGGTCTCGTAGCTGGAAAATTTCTGTACAATATCGTTTGAATGCGTCAACTTAATCATGTGATTATACTGTTTGATTAAATTTCATGTTCATTATGATTAATCAAATCATTTTTCAAATCATTTTTGTATTTTTTGTATTTGTTACACCTGTACCCTCATGGCTTTTACAGTTAAACTGAAGGGCTCCTGGAAGATTCTAGATCTTGTTCCAGAATCAATGAATCATGCGCCTCATGAAAATAGATTAATTGTGGAGCAACTTGAACTTCCGGAAAGCTAAATACAATTTGATCAGTGCAGAAAAATGTCAGTCTTCAGTTTTCAGAAGCTGCATTAGTAAATTTTGCAAATACTTAAGTAAAAGACGAGAAAATTAGATATTTTTATCATAAAAATATTTGGTTCTGAATAAGCAATTCAATTACCAGCCGCGATAATTGCAACTTTAGCCCATAGCTCACTACCTACAAAATCATCACTCCATCTCAGTCTGATCACTATAGCTATAAAAACAACGGGAGTGGGGAGAATCTAAGGCACGAGCGGCACAAAAACTTAACATTTATAACCGGCATGTAATTCGCTTTATAGTGCGACTCTTTGTCCAGTGTCGTGAAAGTGAAATTGAAAGTGAAAGTGAATCACTTTCTATACGTAAGTAGTAACACTAACATTAACATCATGAAGTTATAAACTTTGGAAATTAGATATGTTAAACTAGTAGTCTAACACCAACATAATGGATGGAGAGGCCAACTTTTTAATTAAAATCTTGTAAAGTTAATGAACATTGCAGTATAGTATTCAAGGTCCAATACTATATATTTGCATTGCTCCAATACTAGATATTAGCATTGCTCCAATACTAGATATTAGTAATGCTACAATAGTCAGCAACATGTCAGCCGAAAGTGAGACCAGGATGCTAGAGACGGAAGAATGAAATTTTTTGATCTTGATCACGTGATCAGCGATCTCAGTGCGACATGCCAAAAATGTGACACCGGAACGTTCTATTTCCAACGAAACGTTCAGCTTTGAATTGCGAGAGTTGAGTATAATTATAACCGCGATCACTCGTTCCCTGATCACGGGTTTGATCTTTTTCTCCTCTGTCTTCGTCCCTGGTCGTCTAATTCGTTACAATAACAGTGTAAAGAACGAGGAATAGAACAAAGAACCACAAGAAATTAATCATTTTTTTTCAAATTTTATAAGGATGCATTTTATAAGCCTAAATACAGTAATTAAATCACTCAACTCAAAATAAATAAGTAAAATTCCATAATTGCAATAGCACGTCCCTCCTGTTGTAGTACTGAACTTCTCTACTAGTAGCTCCTCTTCTGTAGTCAAGGAGGAGTATAGTCTCTAATCATCTAATAATGACCTTGCCATAAACTTGTTTGTCCGATAAAAGTAGAAGTAAATCCATGGTGCTATAACTGCACTTATATAATTAAGTTTCACATATCTGTGTGAGTTTTTAGGTGAAAATTGAAAATGTACATTTATACTGGCACAGATACTAGTACAGTCATAATTACAGTCACTAATACAGTCACTACTACTATAACACAGTCAGTGTCAATAGTACACGGTACAGTCCCGATTCTCATTTGCTTTGAAATCCATCTCCGTATCACATCACAACGCATGATCAAGTTCAAGAGAATCCACCCTCAGTCTCTCCGCCACAAATCTCCTGAACCGTTTGTTAGTCAGGGCGTAAATGAAGGGGTTCAGGGTTATGTTCAGGGACAGGCAATGTGTGAAGAAGATCTGAAACCACTGGGGGATGTAGTCACGCTGACTCCGCAATACGATAAACACAATAAGAGGGGTGTAGGAGGCTACAAATACGAAACAGATAAGCGAGATAGTCAGGACTGTGTTTCCGGAAGAAGGAGATTTTTGTGGGTTTCGCTTTCTGGAGAAGTAGAAGGAGACCAGCCTGAAACACGTGGGCTCCTCCAGCGAGGCCAGGTCACGTGATATACGGAACTTGGTAACTTTAAACAGGATAAACAGGTTGGTTGTCACGATTATCACCATGGGGAGGATTATCACACAGAGAATCAGCACGTTGTTGAGGACCTTGTATTTCGGGTTGGAGAAGTTCGCTGGAGCACACCTGAACCGGAGGGGTTGGTATTGCGCGTAGTTGTCCCTGACTCCGAACATCAAGATCGCACTGTACGCACATCCTGTAGCCCAGACTAAGATTGCGATGAAACGCAGACTTTCTCCCTTCCATTCTGATGACCTGACTTGGGGGCGGCTGGCTTGTTGGATTACTAAAACTCGGTAGCAGGCTAGAGAGACGAGGATGAGGATCTCCACCACGAAGGGCATCGTACCAAGAAATGCGAGCAGGTAGCACAGAATTGGACCTGGAAGGAATAAAGACGGTTTTGTAATTGTAGGATTTGTTATTGGGGCGATTCTTTTTGATAATGGACAGTAATATCAATGATTAAATCATTATGACTAACATTGCCATGGAGTTTAATGGATTGGATGTTTATTGCTAAAAGTAGATATACTTAGAAATATGAAGATCACAGTAAACAAATTATTGCAACTTTCTGAAATGAAAATAAGACTTAACAGATTAAACTAATTTTCTCTTACCTAAAACCCAACTTTTGAAGATAAGACTGAGAAAAATTGGCAGATTGTGCAAAACAAGAATCAAGATTTCCGCCGTGGCCAGATGCTCTATCAAAGTAGTCGAGATCCTATCAATGTTAATAGCTTGGTATTTCTTGGAGCCGTACAGAACTATCGAGTTTCCCAGAATACCAAACACCAGCATGAAAAAGTCAAAAAGGGCAAGGACTTTTCCCGCTGGGGTAGCGAAGACATCGTCTGCTGTGTGGTTTGTGGCAATAGAGGTGACGTCTACTCGACCTATAATCTCGTTTATATGCGCACCTGACATGTTCGCCTGCTGTAAAACGAGTTTAGAAGCTGAACTTTTATTCAGTTTCACACTTTCAAGTATGTTTTCTAATTTAAACCGCGACCGTCAAGCTTTAAATGGCTTAACTTTATGGATGTCAGCTACGAAGACTCACACTTGGACGAAAAATGTGAGGAAATAAGAAAATATAAAAGCTGTTTGCTGCTATACAAATACAATGATTGATGATCAATTAGTTTATTTGGTATAGAGCCAGAAGTAATAAGCATTGGAGTATTTGATGAGAAAATCAATCATTCAATTATCACTACCTCCAATCTCAATTACTAACTACAGTAATTTACGAGTTAGATCACCAAAAAAGCTTTACAAACTGCCAGTAGTTAGAGACGATACACATTATAGTATCTTTCGAATCATTATGAAATTCATTAAGTGCTTATAGTTATTGCCATATACTTATTGGACAGATTTATGCTTATCCGTAATGTGTTTCATCTGGCAGACGACGATTTAGCTCTCATACCCAAGCTTGTCTTGTTCCAATTCTATAAATGCTTG
Source organism: Mnemiopsis leidyi (assembly GCA_000226015.1). Taxonomy (NCBI): domain Eukaryota; kingdom Metazoa; phylum Ctenophora; class Tentaculata; order Lobata; family Bolinopsidae; genus Mnemiopsis; species Mnemiopsis leidyi. The sequence continues at coordinate 31,290 of JH154462.1, read as the reverse complement.
CTGCTAACACTACTATATATCATTCTCAAAATAAAAAGTTAACATATTTCATATAACATAAGGAAAATCATAAAGAAAATCATAAGGGAAATCATAAGTGCTACCACAAATAAACCTTAAGTAAGTTGTAAAACAGCGATTACGGTTAAAAGCAATGTTTTAGGTGCTTTAAAACCACAACTATCTGGTGATTTCTATGGAACTGTGTGGATGACCAAGGATTCGTCCTCGTACAAAAGGGTTCTATAAATATGAGAGATGGACTGAAGCTGCAAAGCTTTTAACTGCAATTGCCTTACGTAGTCCAATGAAGAGACCTGAAAGTTTGCAACACATAAATAGCATGATGATTACATTCCTTCATGAATTAAACAATGTGTGATAAAAAAGCTTGAGTCTGCTGGATAATTCTGATGACAAACAATCTACAATTTGGACAGGATGCAATATACGACATTCTGTCTAAATCAATTTAAACACAAAACCTAATGCACATTGCCCTTGTGTAAGAATTAACTTAATAATGAACTTAATAATGAACTTCAACAAGACTGTCACACCGGAGTTGTTTGATCAATTACAACAACTCCAGCGCCGGGAAACTATGCGACTAAGTGACAGCACCCCGATACAAACACCTGTCAAGATGTACTTCTTCGTGTTACGGAGATGATCATAGACTCTTAATACGCCAAGTGTCAATATCAGGACATGCTCAACAATAAACAGACAAATTATAATGTATAAAACTACATTCTACATCCACTTGTACAATAAAAATCTCTATGACTCTATGATATGACTATATCGTCAACAAACCAGAATATAGACCTGTATAATAATCATCTTACACTATACCGATAAACTACACTAGTGACCAACAAGCCAAGACCGCAAATTGAACACGGAATATCACACTATCACCCGACCATTCATATTGATAAAGCTGTGCCCGAAATGTTGCTCTTAATCGTATAATTTCATGGTTGGAGAAGCTCCCACAAAACGTGGTGCTATGCTGGGGATCCACCGGCTCTGCCAAATTTCTTACCTGCATGACCTGAACATCCCACATTGGCTTGTAGTTGTGTCTCACGCTGTGCGTGAGTTCAGAGCAATGACAAATGTGCACGCGTGACTGACCATGTTAGAGGAGAAATGAGGAGTGGTAAACAACGTGTATAAAATATATTAATATTCGTACACAGTACTCAGTCTGCTCAATACTTTTACTGTAACTGGTGCTCCAGGTACTAGAATACTGGTAAGATCAATATTTACTGATGGTTCAACGCTTGTAGTTGTACAGCATGCTCGAAAGGGATTCAGAAAACGGTATTCCGATTCGTGGGTGGTATCGCAAAAATTCAAACCTTATTTCTAAAAATCTATTGGTCCTGTCCTAGTTCTTGGTAGTGAAATTCTCTAAGATGGTCTTGGCGATAAATATTGACCTCCAAAACTAAGGTAAAACCAATGAATTTTGAAAAAATGAGTAATGAAATTTTCAAATAAGGGTGCGGTTACTCTTGACGACGTCTGACTGGAAGCCGCCGACTACCGAAGGTGCCAGATTGGGGTATAACCACGACAAGGTAACCCAATGCTAAACCGTAAAGCTAAAGCTGCTCTCAAAGCAACCATTTAGACAGGTTGGGTTTACGAGGGTTTTACTAGCACTGGCACACCAATCACCATGTTATCGAATATATCAAGAGGCTTGCATATAAACATGCCCAATTGGATTAGAGTTCGAATCTATTAAGCAAGTCAGTTAGCAGTACAAGACTTTGATATTGAACGACCATTGAGTAAAGATTCTGACTGTATAACCATACGACTATCTGCTGTTGCTGGCAGGGTGTTTAGAGACATCTTGTTACACTAATTTGGTCTGAGTTTCTGAGGAAATTTGGACGGAATAAGATGTAAGTCGCATTAGAAATCCCGAGATGAAGCATTATTAAAAAACATTAAATATCGGTATATGGCTATGTTTTGCATAAACCTGTTCAAAACACGGGGCTCGAGCTAAACTTAACAAATTCCCGGCCCTGAGAACTAAGTAAAATGAGTAAAAGTAAGAACCTAATACGGAGGATGTGACCTAAGAGTAACTGTAACAGTTACTCACTAACCGCTGTAATGTCTACATAGGCTCCAGCTCAATACCATTAAGTATTGTTGGGGCGATTAAATCTCTACGGGCAACGTACGGTTATTTACTCCAACTCCAAGTGTAATAGTCATGGTTGTCTTTAAAACTTACTCTAACTTTAATAGTTCTGGATGGCAAGAGTTTCTAGACTTAGAGTGTGTCTATATAGTGTCTATATAGTGTCTTTGAAGTGTCTAAAAAGTGTCTATATAGTGTCAATATTGTAAGGTTAGATCATGTCAGGCATTTCCACAATTAACGCGGCTCCTCTCAGGAGAGAGACGAACTTTGTAAATCCATGGAAACATAACTTTAAGGGATGTCCAAGTAAAAAAGTGAGTTCATATTGTGGTATGAAATAGAAAATTAAGTTTATATATTTATCATACTTATAAACACACTAACAATTTTTTCATACCGAATAGTTAAAATTTAGTGGGGATAACACGAAAAGCCCCGAAATGATTACAAAATATTCCTGGAAAAATTCAAAAACTTAAGCAACATTACTTTTCATATCTTTATACCTCTATAATAGTGTTTCCATTGCTCGTTTCAGATTATAGATGAATAAGCATCAAGCAAACATGACAAGCTCAAGCGCTAGCTAGAATGAGCTGAAAATAATTCTGCGTAGGATAATTTGACCCATGTCAAAATTAAGAGTGAGAATGTGAGATTGAAATACAATCAAGTTTCGGAGCACGAAATAACACGTATCATTATTAAGTTCCTCGTGAATTAGTAACACAAAGTAATTTTTTACCAGAAATTTTCGCCAGCCCTACATAATAATGTACACAAAAATACACCAACTTTATATTCACTAGACAGGGCTCGTTAATCAGCAGAGCTTTAAAGGATAAACAGTCCGAGAAGATTTCTGATAGTAAAATTAAATGAGCAGCATGCATAAACGACGGAAGGATTAAACATATCACATAAATCTAACTCTCATGGGAATCACATTTACCTTCTAGGAATATCACATCAATCTAGCTCTCTAGATATTACATATATTTATCCTTCATGTCCGCCAATTTAAAGATTATGCTCAAAATCTAATATACTTCTTCATACGGTCGAGAAATATCAAACCCTGTGCAATGAGAAAAACCCAAAATATGTATTTTAGGAAATTTAGTACTAATAAATCAATATGTCCAATGCCATAGGACTCATATGGATATTCTTAATTCCAGGATATCTTTCACATCAAATACTTCAAACTTAGAGCATTCGAATTCCAGCTTAATTAACGTAATAACGTGCGAATTGTCAGAAGCAACAAATAGGTTGAAGTGGTAAGTGGTTTATGTCTTATGTCTATGAATGTCTCTGAATAAAATTTACAGGAATGAGTTTTAGCCACATATCTGTTGAGTATTATCGATTAAAAACCGCACTCAAAACTTTCCTAGTCCTGATTCGAGCCAGCTCTATGCATCATGAACTCATGGATTACTGATCTAAGACGACTCTATTCTAAAATCTTAAGAATACAAAATATCTGAAATACACAAATGAGTTCACTAAGTCCTACAGTTGAACAATTACTTTTGAGGACCGAGAGAATGTTATTCGTTTCGTGCTAAAAATGAGTTTGTTGTCGTGTCCCCTTCTTCAGAAATTTTCTTCGTCTTTATGTGATATTCTGCAAGAACCTGAAAGTATTTATAGTGAGTTTTAGATTAATTGAAGTATGTCAGAGCCAAGACTTCACACAAATTGGAAGAAACTAAGATTTAAACAGTAAAACTAAAATATCATCAAGGATCGACCGGGATCCCGGCTAAATCCCGGTCCCGGCCAAAATCAGCCTTTTTTTTGAAATCCCGGTCCCGGTCAAAATCGTGAAATTTACCGGGATTTCGACCGGGATTTTGTTCTGAATTTTTAAAATTTTATTTCGATTTTTTATTGAATTTTGAAATTTTTTTACTGAATTTCGGAATTTTCATCGAAGATTTTTTAGATGAGATACATCAATAGAATGAAATTGAATTGAAGAAATAAAACGAGATGTAAATTACTCGATTCATAGAAATTCATAACAGACAGTGATTTAATATTGGTTCAATATTTAACTTCAATAGATTAAATTTTATCAAAATTCACTCGGGTACAAACAAAATTTAAAACACAACCATTGACACAGTCAGTCATCCTCATCATCTGAGCCCTCGCTGAATTCAATCTCACTGTCCTCATCTTCAGAATCACCTATGAGAATACTCATGTCATCTCCCGATTCCTCGCCTGAGTCTCGAGGGTCTCTCTCCAGGCTTTGATTGAAGCTGGACGGTGCCAGGTGGTTCTAATGACCAATTATAAACCTATAAATACAAAAATAAGATATAATCCCTCTTTTAGGGCACTACACACTTACTGATTAATATGTTCAACCAGCACAAACGCACACAATAGGCCTAAATGACGTCACACCGCTTGGAACCGCACAAGATGAATCGCTTCCGTGAACAATGCTACATTGCTACCAAAGTTCCCTTCATTGCCTGCTTACAATTAGCTGAAGTAACATCGACCGGTTCAGTACATCCCACCTGTTCCGTAGGTCGTAGTTAAGTGCTCTCAGATTATATTTTAAGAACAAATTCATTTCAAGATTGTCGGGCCTGAGCCGCACTCTGTTGTCCCCAACAACATTTTTTGCCACCTTGAAGGCACGTTCACTGGCCACAGCGGATGGCGGTGGGCAGAGGTAAACCCTCACAAGTTTACTCAAGTTAGGATACAGTTTATGGTTTCTTTGCCAAAACTCAAGAGGATCCACTATCTGTGGTGAGAGCTTTTCCTTCATATACCTTGTAACCTCCTCTCTTATCACGTTATTGGGAGAACCAAAGTCATAAGCCACCGTCGCAATGTATCTTAAAGTAAAGGCTATTATCTTATCGCACAACTGTATAGAACGAAGTTATTTCAATTGAAAAATTAAGTAAGTCCATGGTGCTATGATGATATCTCAATTTGAAGTTCCAGTATTGATAGGTATCATTCAATTACGGCTAATTGGTTTTCGTATGTATTTTTAAATGTTGAACACGAAGTTAATTTAAGTTTAATTGAAATTGAAAACTTAAAATTTGAATAAGAATTTACTTTCAGTCGACAAAATTTCAGTCCCGGTCCCGGTTAAAATCCCGGTCCCGGTTGCAATCCCGGTCCCGGTTACAGTCCCGGTCCCGGTTACAGTCCCGGTCCCGGTTACAGTCCCGGTCCCGGCTACAGTCCCGGTCCCGGCAAAATCCCCGTCCCGGCCATTTTTACCAATCCCGGTCCCGGTCCCGGTCCCGGCTGAAAAAGCAATCCCGGTCGATCCTTGGGTTGATACGATGCTGTAAATGGGTTAATTGCCTCCATATTTTTATCTAGGCCTTAAAACAATAAAAAAACCGTTTCCCTTGGAAATACTAACTTCGCTAAGCTTGTCTCCGTTCCCACTGAAATAAGCTATAACTGCAGAGTTGAACATCTCCAGTTGTGTCTTCATTACCATCGACTGAAAATATAGCATATCAATTGTTATTGGTAACAGTCATTACGAATTTATACCGGTGTGTTTCGAGTACGTGGAAGAAATTTTTTCTTTAAAGTTTTGTTGTAAGTTATTTGACGTACGGACTACGGTTGTCTCACGCTGTGACCCTTTTCAAAAAAAATTTTCGCGGCAGCAGGGCTAGGCAACGTCTAGCAAGACTAGGCAACGTCTAGCAAGACTACGGTAGATTTTGGCAAAAATTAGAATTGCTTAAGCCGCGCACAAGCGCGCGTGACATCGACAAACAAATGCTTAAATTGTGTGTTATCAAATAAAATAAAATATGGCGACCGCGCGTTTCGTCAAACTTGGAAAGTTTTTGCGGAGGAACCTTCCAAGTTGAGAAGTTAGCTTACGTAGCACAGCTCACAGTTTGTGTTATTGTAAATTGTGCAGGTGCAAAACTGGAGCGAACGGATAAAACCACTTAAGAAACGATCTTTACATGGGGGTGGGATAGGAACGGCAAAAATGTGGGACAATTTTGAAAAAAACCCGTAGTACTAGCAAAATCGCGTGTTTGGTGTCGGAGTCTCACATTTTTTAAACTTTATGTGCTGTTTGTACAATTCAGTCTGTATTGGGGTGAAAACAGACTACTCTCTGTATTTTAATCACAGAAATTTGTGTGCGAGCAGCCAATGGTGCGAGAGGGCGGCAGGGTTGGCAGCTGCACACAGTGTTACGCCATCGCTGTTTTTGAAATTTTCCAATTTAGAAAGTTCATTTTACTGAAGGCGAAAAACAAGTAAGAATAAATACTTAATTATCTAATTACCCTGTTTTCACCCAAAAGATCCAGCTTAGTGTTGGTGTCCGATTTTAGCTTTTCCCACTTTTGTCTTCTATTTTCAAAAATAACCTGACGAAAAAAGTATTTCTAGCCAAGATAAAGACTATAACTATGTAGTATAATTGTATGCTTACATTTAAAATTGAGCACAAAATAAAACCAGAATTCAAACAACAATTATAAAATTGTCTCGCGCTACAATAAAAAAATAAAAAAGATCAAACGGACCTGCAACTCTAGCAGTTTATTTTTGTTGGACTCCGTTTGAGGGCCATTTTGAAGTGTATCTATATCGTTACGATAAGCATCGTATTCCACCCGCGAATTTTCGTAGTTCCTGGAAAAATGTATCGCTTATAATCATGATAACTTTATCTGCATGCTTGTTGTCAAGTCCGACATATATTTTAACATTAGAAAACATCCATTTTGAGCAAGTTTTACAGAACAGTAACTACGAAATAGGACCGAGTAATAATCATATGACTTGTTTGGATAACGCAATATCATATTTATTATATATAAACTTAACATTGCACTGTTATAAGTAAACACTATTATAAGTAAACACACACTTGATAGTAAGGAATGTATCTTGTATCGTAACGTTCACTAAAGTGTTTAGAGAATCCACAAACGTCTTTATAGCGCCTGATAATCAAATAGTTCATGTAAAACATCTGAATATATGAAGATTTAGCTATTTAAAGGAGTGAAGATTAGGGAAGAACAATATTGGAGAAGATGATGAAGAAAGAAGAGTTTAAACTTACCCAACAGCCCTTCTCCATTCTTCTCCAAAATAGACTGTGTGGTAGCGTTAGCTTGTAACTGATCTTGCAACTCCGGGGCGTGTGATATCAGAGTCTGAACAGTGAATAAGAATTGTGTGATATCAGAGTCTGAACAGTGAATAAGAATTGTGTGATATCAGATTCTGAACAGTGAATAAGAATTGTCTGATATCAGAGTCTCAACAGTAAGAAATGTGTGATATCAGATTCTGAACAGTGAATAAGAATAGTGTGATATCATAGTCTGAACAGTGAATAAGAATTGTGTAATATCAGAGTCTGAACAGTGAATAAGAATAGTGTGATATCATAGTCTGAACAGTGAATAAGAATTGTGTGATATCAGAGCCTGAACAATGAATAAGAATTGTGTGATATCAGAGTCTGAACAGTGAATAAGAATTGTGTGATATCAGAGTCTGAACAGTAAATAGGAATTGTGCAATATCAGAGTCTAGCTGTAAAGGTTACTTCATTTGACTAACGTATTTCACAAAGGAAAATGATCTAATAAACAAAACCAGTAATTAAAGAAATAACTCACCCGACAATAGAATAACGGAACAAATCTAATAAACAATTAACGAACAATTATAGAACGAACACTCGATAAACGCTTCAACACCCAACCTGGAATTGAGCTCGGATGTTGCGATGAGTGGAGACAAGGGCCTCAAACCGCGCGTACATTGCCCGCGCCTCGCGTAACATGTTACCGTACTGCACCTTGGACAGTCGCAACTCTTCTATCCTTACCTGCAGAAATTATGTATTTTTAGATGGATCATTTTTAGTGCGGCACTGACTGACAGTCGCAACTCTTCTATCCTTACCTGCAGAAATTATGTATTTTTAGATGGATCATTTTAAGTGCAGCACTGACTTACTACTGCCACAAGAATTTTCACCCTATCAGTAGTCAATGACTAAACACGGTTATTTGACATAAATGACAAGATGGCGACTGGACTTGGGACCAGTTCACAGTACATTACATTAATGCCCTCTGAATACCATCGGCTAGCTAAAAATGTTAATATTAGGTAAAACGAACTGAATATCAAATAAAAAGAACTGTAAGAGCTAAAAGAATGAATGACGTGCCATGCTAAAACACATGCTCAGAAGTTAAATTCACTCCAAATTTTCCCCAAATATTAAAATACTTGTCGACAAAGACTTCAAAACGTTTTCGCAAGGCAGCAATACTGAAGCTTTGTCTTTCAAGTTTACGAATTAAATTCTTACAATCCAAAATAAAATTGTTAAAAGTGCTATTAATACGGGCTAAACGAACTAACTGACTAATGAATATACCGTAAGACTGGCCCTTAGGAATATTACCATCTAAAAAAGGATAATTTATGACGTCAAAAGTATGTATAGATGGGACTTGTTTCATCATCTTCATTGTTTGGACCTTCATCATATTTTTTTGATACCAAACATTCAATTAAAAATCTGTCGAAGATTTATTTGGGATAATGCGAAAACGCAATGATATTTAACGTGACCTGAAAATAGCAGCATTCAAAAAAAGTGAAAGTGAAACAAACTAACATCAAGTTCCTTGTCAACAGTTTTGGTTGAATGTCCAAACTTCTCGCTGACCAGCTGTTTCGTATATTTGTAGTTTTGCACTGTCCATTTCTTGATCTGTTCCAACTTGGGTGGCTCCATCGTCAAACACTGAAATTAGACTGCGTTAATTAACCACTAGACTTCATGTGTAAGTTTCCAGTGTACGATATGTTGTATAGTACAATAAACCAGTGTACGATATGTTGTATAGTACAATAGAGAAAAGTATTTTGGGGGAAATGTTACAATTTTTACACTGATTGACCAATGTAAGGGAAAACGCTCTCACGTGAAAAAAGGACCCCTCCCGGCTCCCCAAGAATACCCCTTGGTTTCAAACAAAGCAAGCACAACCCTATATACCAGGAGCAAGTGTACTTTGTCAAGCAACAAGGCGGATACTTTATCACAAATATTTGAATTTAGCAACATTTATTTCTGTCGCGGTCGGTTAGTCACATCTTTCCTCACATCTCATGATCAGTGTAATAAAATAAAATTTGACGTTCTAATTGTCCGTGTATTCAAACATTGTCCGTGTATTCAAATTTGTAGGTAGCCAACCTGTTTTGATCGTCGCTGTTTGAGAATTTTAGAAAGTTTGTCGGTCATGTTGTCTGTTTGTGTGTCTGTTTGTGTGTTCGTGGTGTCTGGTAATTCTAACGTCACAGAGTCGTCATACTGTAACAAATACATTTGACTCAATAGTAGTTTATATAGTGGTAAGGATATAACAGTATCGTGTAATAGAACAAGATCTTTACAACGTCAGTCGTTACAACTTGCATCATTATACACGTCTAGTCTCGAAAGTGGACCTACTATATTAGAATATTACAATAAGTATATTAGAGTTTACAATACATTATTTTTACTTTTTACCTCCCCTTTGTGTGATAGGAGTGTAAAGTTTACTGCAGAGAAATGTATATTGTACAGTGTAAACTTGACTACAGAGCAATGTATATTGTACAGTGTAAACTTGACTACAGATAAATGTATATTGTACAGTGTAAACTTGACTACAGAGCAATGTATATTGTACAGTGTAAACTTGACTACAGATAAATGTATATTGTACAGTGTAAACTTGACTACAGAGAAATGTATATTGTACAGTGTAAACTTGACTACAGAGCAATGTATATTGTACAGTGTAAACTTGACTACAGAGAAATGTATATTGTACAGTGTAAACTTGACTACAGAGAAATGTATATTGTACAGTGCAGTAATCAGTAGTGACACGTTGCACACAAACAGTCAGTACTCAGTAGTACAACGGAGTGTTTCTATAAAAACATAAATCTAAAAAGCCGAGGAGAAATGTGGGACGAACAAAAAGTAAGTCTACTGAAGTGGGTCACTAACACTATACTACTATAACACTTATACTACATATACTATAACACTTTAAAACTTGTGTTACGTGTGCCATATTTTCTACCAACATGGAACAGCTGCAGTGACACGTGCAACGTCTTATACAGGTGCTGCAGGACTGTGTACAATTTGTATTGTTTGTACTGTTTACAATTTGTATTGTTTGTACTGTGTACAATTTGTATTGTTTGTACTGTGTACAATTTGTATTGTTTGTACTGTGTACAATTTGTATTGTTTGTACTGTGTACAATTTGTATTGTTTGTACTGTGTAGAACTTTAACTGCGTACAATTTGTACTGTATACAATTTGTACTGTGTAGAACTTTAAGTGTACAATTTGTACTGATTGTATTGTGTACGTGTATACTGTGTACTGTGTACGATGTATTTAATGTATAAGTTTCGTAATAAATCTATACTTAGTTACCCAGGTAGTTACACATACAGATGCGGGTCATTTGTCATGTTCCATAGATCGACACGATTATGTTTTATCATGTACATTGTACACTGTACATAATGTATACTGTACATAATGTATACCGTATATTTACACTGCACTCTTTACAACAGATTGGTGATACTACTGAGTACTGATATTATGACATACGAACTGTATTTGACAGCTCTAACTCACCGTTAAATCCACGACACAATACTCATTAATACATGTCCGAGTTATAGATACAGTAAAACCTCTTCAAAATCAAACTCGTATCTATACATGTCTACCAACCCCCCTACAAGTAAAACCTCTATTTACCGGGCATTTCGGGGGAAAGGGAGAAGGCCCGGTAGATAAAGGAACACGGTAAATAGAGGCACGGTTAATATAGGTTTTACTGTATACACTTAACACACGATAAACAAGTGAACTAGTAACACAAGGGGGAAAGTTAGTGTACAATGTAGAACCGGAGATTAGGGGAAGTGTCAAATAGTCTGGTAAATTGCAGTGTACTACCCTACAAGGAATTCAGGGAATGTGTGTTGTATAGACTTATAAAGTATGCTATATATAGTTCAGAACATGCTAAATGTTTTAGCAATAACAAGAAAACGTATAGCGTTCGTTGATATGATAAAATAACAAGACGAAAAACTTTACCGACAAAAAAAGTTACTTTACTGATAAAAGCATACTAAAAAACAAACCAACCAAGGAGTTCCATCTACGTTTTGGTATGTTCTCCACAGACTCATCCTGCACCACGATCTCCACGTCCGTGTTATTGCACGCAGGCTCATCTTGCGCGGGGCCATCTCGCGCAGCATCACCCGTCCTTCTAAACAGCCTAGCGAATATTCCTTCTTTCTTTTCTTTACTTGGAGCAGCTACAGTGACTGAGTTGTTTTTCTCCAAGGAAGCATGAGAGCGTGACGCGCGGTAGGGAGGAGGAGGGATGGGGGAGGAGGGGAGGTCAGGTACCGAGGTGGATACTGGGGAGGTGGGAGACGGAGAGAAGGAGGTTGGAGAGTAAGTGGGGCGCGGGGGTGCGCTGGAAAGGCGAAGCGAGGATGGGGTGGAGGGTATGGGAGAGGAGGGGGTTGGAGGTGTTGAGTGCGCTGGAGAGGATGGACGCGGAGGTACGGTTATCGACGGAGCTTCCTCGACAGGGTACGCCTGGAGTGTAAGCCTGCGCCGAGGGGGCGTTACGGGCGTGTAGATCGGCTCCTCCAACTGCTTGACCGCCTCGTCGACCACCTCATCCACCGTCTCTAACGGTGTGGAAGTTAATGAAGTCGGCGAAGAAGCTACAGAGACAACTGTCTCAGTCTCCTCAGTTGTTTCTTCGTCTTGAGACAGGGTGGTGAGAACAACTGCCATCGCCGCATGTTTCTTCTTGCGCTTGGGCGGGGCGGGGGTGGAGGTGGCGGTGGGGTTTTCTATCACTGCTGTCTCTATCATCTCCTCCTTCCTCTCCCTTCATACATCCGACTGTTTTGTGCCAACGGAGTTCAGCTAATAAACTTGTTTGTTAGAACTAATAGAGCTAATAAGCTTTTTTGTTAGAGTTCGACCAAACCTTGAAGTCTAATTGCTTTAATCAATATTTGAGACAATTCATCGTATCTATAGATTTAAACTGTGCCGAATCGACGGGCACTAAGGAATTATGATGGTGTGATAATCTTTTAAACTAAAATATTTTATCAACGACAAGCGAAACAACTTCATGTCGATGACGATCTAAGGAACCCTACACTAATATTTACGAGCAAACAACAAGACAGATACAGTGAAACCCCCCGGTAAATCAAAGCCTAGGGGAGTGGTACGGGGCACGGTAAATAGAAGTTTTACTGTGTTGAGAATCATCGGGGGCAAGCCTTGCCCGGCAAGGAAGAAGGCCTGGTAAATCGAAGGACACGGTAAATAGAGGCACGGCAAATAGAGGTTTTACTGTAAACGGAAACAAACGCGAAGGAATTTTATCTTTAAAGAATATCTAATCTGATGAATTAATTATGCAATGCAGCAATGACTAATGTTTAAAGTAAGGTCAGATCATCCAAAATAATAACGAATGAATCAAATTCAATTTCACACAGCAAAATTTAATTTTGTTGTAAAACATTGAATGGGGACTGACCAATAAAATATCTGTAAATAGTTTTCATTGCAATTTCAGATAAAATAGGTATCTCTAGCTCTCACTGCACTGTGCGATAATTGTGTACAAAACGAAAAACTTAACAAGAATCGTATTATCTGTCCAACAAAACAGTGTGTATTAAAGGATGGACTTATGCAAACAGGAACACACACAATTGCAGATCACAACGACTAAGTAAGTGAACTATTATTTACCCAGTCTTAATCCCTCACGGGGTTTACCTTATATTTAACTTGATGATAGACCTTATAATAATACCTTGTATTCATAATAGGGGTGTACTGGACATTAGCTAATAAAGCTACATTTTTCTCCTGGAAAATATCCCGGGACACTGCACATAGTTTGTAGATCAGTGTGAAGATCGTGCAAACATTCACAGGTTAAGATAATGTTTCTAAAAATAGATGTTTCTTAGGTTTGTGTGAAGAAATTAACGTGGAGCAAATATAAGTTCTAATGTCTGTAGCCATGATATCATAACAAACACAAAACTTTGAACTTTTTCTTTAAACTGTCCTTATCTGAACATGACGTGTAACAGGTATAGTAAACTCGAAACGTTACTTAGTTCAACTATTTCGAACATCTGTTGGACGAGAAAATCACTAAATAGACAAACAGGGCCTCTTTTTGACAGAAAAATAAAATTCACACGTACGAAATTCAGATACAGTTATTATAAATGTTCAATACTTGATCGACTAACATGCAGCTCGCATCTTGCTGCATATGCAGCGAAATTCAAAACTCAGCACTAAACTTCCAGTATAAGTATCAAGATCAATGTATAAGTGTTATATGGTATTGTAAACTTCCAGTATAAGTATCAAGATCAATGTATAAGTGTTATAAAGTATTGTAAACTTCCAGGATAAGTATCAAGATCAATGTATAAGTGTTATAAAGTACTGTAAACTTCCAGGATTGGTATCAAGATCAATGTATAAGTGTTATAAAGTATTGTAAACTTCCAGTATAAGTATCAAGATCAATGTATAAGCGTTATTAACTACTGCGAAGAGTTATAAACTGTTTCGAAGTGTTAGAAACTATTGTACATGTAACGGTACTAATCCCTAAGTACGATGTTAAACCGCTTGACAGAGAAAAAGAGAAATTCAGTTCGCATGACATACTACCGTTAACCGTGTACTTTACACATGACTTGTCACGTGGTCGGTCACGTGCGGGTACCAATGATCAGTTTGAGCAAAGACTTGATGTACTCAGTAGATGGTACGTGACTTATTTCGGAGTTTGATGGTATGAGGACTGGAAAGTTCAATGTCTTGTTTTGAGCGGGTTCTGATTAATTGATCTGATTAATTGATCTGATTAATTGATCTGCGGTCTGCAATCTGAACTCGGAGTTTAACTTTGAAATTCCTAAGATAAATCTAGCTCTTCTGTCTGTACAGTATGCATAATCTAGCTTCTGTTTGTACAGGATACCTAATCTAGCTTCTGCTGGAACAATCTATACATAATCTAGGCTCTTAAGTTTTGTTTTGTACAAAACACAAGTTTGTAACTTTTCATTGTCACAAAACGTTTCATGATCGTAAAACGGGCACATATACATGCGAATGGGAAGTAAAATGTTTGCTAATCTATTAACTTATAAAGGACAATTTTTAAATAATTTAACAATAGAAAAAAGTTTTCATTATTCGTATGTTTAATGGTTCAATATAATATTAAAATGATGTATTTCAGCAATAAACGAACTCTTTCACGGGGAATTCTTGTGAACTGTTATTAAATAAAACGGGAAATTAACTGCAGCGAGAAAAGAAAGAAATATTAAAGAATATGAGATGCTGATGAAGCAGCAGTCTTGCCTATACTGAGGAGACAGTAAAATGGGAGGACGACCCACTAAAGAACTGCACATCAAGGACACGAATCTAAGCGAATGTAATCCTACCGACTAGAGGAATCTTCTAGCCTAGCAAGTGTTATCAGGGAACTTAACAACACGATTTGAAGCTGGCAATGTTAGAGCTTAGTGCTCCAAATTTAATTAGGAAAATTTCCGCCTCCTTGAATGAACAAGGCTCATATTCATTTAGAGCAGCTTCTCTGGGCTGGTGGTGTAGTGGTTTGCTTCTCGGCTCCCACGCAGGAGGTCGGGGGTTCAAATCCCGTATCCGCCAGTCCTAGAGAAGTGCGCTAAGGGCATTTGCCTATGCAACCTTCTTCGGTCGACTCAGCCGAATGATCGGGAAACCATGATTGAGGGTTAAATGAGTAGCTGCCCTTGCAGCGAAGTCTCGGGCGATAAAAGTATGGTACACACTACCTTAACCGTCACTGGCGTGTATGTATAATTGTACATTCGGCCTCCTGTAATTGGCCGTTACACTTGTGTAACATGTGGCTGTTGGAGTGTCCGAATTAAAATAAGTTTGAGATAAAAAAGCTGAACTGAAAGGTTGAATATCATGTGTATTCAAATTGAAGGTTTTTGAGCAGCTTTGTTTTACTTTTTCACACTCTGACTAGTGCAAGATTCCGGTAAGACAGTAGTGGAACTAACGGAAAGTTCACTAGATTTAGAACTGAAAGTAAATGTTTAATTTTACCACAGCTATAAAATTAAGGTGGCAAACCACGTACAATATTCAACAAATATCACCAAGAATACCAAACTAACAGAATGCCACCTATCATTAAACCCAGCAGCTTCGTGAATGTAATGTGCTATATTGGGTCGCGAACTTGATTCAATTTCGGTGTTATATTTTCACTGGATCATTGCTGGATTACACATCTGAACTTAAGATAAGTGCATGTGTGTGTAAGTTACATAGAAAGGTTCAGAAAGGTATGTAACTAACAAAAGATGGAAAAAGGGTGAGAAAAGTTTCAACTGTAAATACTGATTACTGATCCAGATTCAAACAACATATAAACATCCTTTCGTCTTGCAACATTATCGCATAAGAAAAAACACTAACAATGCAGAGCTGACTGGTTTATTCCAGACCAAAGATACAGGTGCCACGAATCTCTATACCTTATCATTACTCAACAAGGAATGTTTAAGGTATCGGGAACAAAGTATAGATCTTTTGGAAATCTTGTTAGAGAAAGTTAACTATGTAAAGGATTGATGTGTGGTCACTGGTCCCATAATTATTTCTCTGATATCAGCTTTCAGTGGAAGTGTATCTGAATTGTTCCCTTTGTTCGTGATCCTTCGAGCGGATAATATCCTGATTATTCTCGTATTGTTCTACATAAAATTATCTGATTGAGTTAATATTGTCGGGGTACTGTAAAGCTCTGTAGTAGATGTTATAAAAATAGTCAAGTCAGTCTAATCACAACTAATGAGCAGCGTCAAACTTTTTAGGGATAGCTCTGTAATGATTTTCTAAATTTCGGTGGTTAAAACCAATTGACCGATAGATCTAAAACAGATGAAAAACTGATACTCCATGAGATGTAACCAGCAACTGTTTCTTACCCTTTTTCTGCCTTTTTATATACACTACATGATCAAACAAACTCGGTGATCTTTTGATTTTGTAATGTGATATTTAAGAACGGTATTTCTGGAGAAGGGTCACAAAATTTCAATTTTATCTAAAGTGGTCCCACTAGGAACCGACCGGATATCCGGCTGAATCCGGTTCCGGCCGGATATCCGGCTTCAAAATCCGGTTCCGGTTCCGGTCCGGTTTCAAAACCATTTGCCGGATTTTAGCCGGAAATAAATTTTTTTCAAATCAAAATTTAAAAAAAATTCAAATCAAATAACTGGGACCAGTCCCATTAACTGGGACCAGTCCCATTAACTGGGACCAGTCCCACTAACTGGGACCAGTCCCACTAACTGGGACCAGTCCCACTTACTGGGACCAGTCCCACTTACTGGGACCAGTCCCACTAACTGGGACCAGTCCCACTTAGTGGGACTAGTCCCACTAACTGGGACCAAGTCCCACTAACTGGGACCAGTCCCACTAACTGGGACCAGTCCCACTTACTGGGACCAGTCCCACTTACTGGGACCAGTCCCACTAACTGGGACCAGTCCCACTTACTGGGACCAGTCCCACTAACTGGGACCAGTCCCACTCATCAAATTTTAAGTTAAAAAACGACCAGTAAAGAATTTCCGGCCAAATCCGGCTACCCAAATTTTTTGATAAAAAACACCTGTTTCCGGTCCGGCAAAATCCGGCTAACCGGAAATAAGATCCATTTCCGGCCGTTTCCGGTCCGGCGGCTAAAATTCTGGACCGGTCGGTTCCTAGGTCCCACCATAGTTCACGGTGGTCATTCACTGTCAGATGAACCAGATAAGTGCAATTGTTTACCGGGAGGCGGGAACTAAAGAGGGCCCCCTGATAGGGAAAAAGGATTTTGAAAATCAAGGAAAAGTGTCCCCCTCTCCAGGAATACCGGTCAGGTCATTAAATCACAACATAATTAAACTAATTCAATAGCAAGCAAGACTCATCGATACAGTTTGTAGTCATTTAAAAGACGCTCAAGCCTCAATATGAGGACATTGAAATAATTATCTAGACATAGAAATCACAGACACATCACAATATCTTACCACGTTTTGGGGGTGTCCAGTAACCTAGAGACATGTCTGTTATTTACACGTGACAATATAGCAAACACGTGACTATAAACTGTAAACACTTGGTTTTCTTCTAAGTAACAAACACGTGACACAAAGATATTTTATTGTTATGTAATCATTAATGCCAGAACTATCAATGCCTCGTAGTGTATGTAGAGTCAAATTATTCATTGCATCCTTATATAAACTAAGACCTAAATGAGATAAAATATTGAATAAATTAGATAATATATTATAAATAATATATTATATAAATTAGAAAATATATTATATATAAATTAGATAATAAATCGCCTACTTGCTGTCCAGTGTTCTGCGTCACCAATCCTCCAGTAGGCGCGTTTCCATAGTTACCAGTTGGCGCATTGCTATAGTTACCAGTTGGCGCTTTGCTATAGCTACTAGTTGGCGCATTGCTATAATTACCAGTTGGATTTCCGTAGTTAGGGACTGTTGGTGCTGAAATGGAGAACTTTACAACATCAACCTACAGGTTCTAGAACTTTACAACATCAACCTACAGGTTCTAGAACTTTACAACATCAACCTACACGTTCTAGAACTTTACAACATCAACCTACAGGTTCTAGAACTTTACAACATCAACCTACAGGTTCTAGAACTTTACAACATCAACCTACAGGTTCTAGAACTTTACAACATCAACCTACAGGTTCTAGAACTTTACAACATCAACCTACAGGTTCTAGAATAACTAACATGCAATTGTTTGTATAAGAGTAGTGTTTAAAGTATAAATATTCCTTTAACACTACTATTATACAGATAATTTGAGACTGAAGATAATGTTGTACATGTCATGTACTACCTTCTCCAAATTCATCGATGGACAGAGAGGATCTCAACAGATGGTGGACTCAGACAGATTCATCTACTCAAGAAAGAAGCCTACCCTGCTGACAACTCTGCTCAAACGTGAAGTCCTTTCCACACTGAAGAGGAAAGCTGCCGAGCAACCGCTGTCTGTGACCCAGAACATCCTCTCTGAAGTCCTAGCTGACTCTACTCCGGAAACCAACCAGACTCTTCCCACAATGGAATCCCTAGCTCGAGTGGTTCAGCGCAGCAAAGCAGTTTCCTCCGGATCTGCACAGCACACCGAAGCGACTTCCTCCGATGACTTCCTTCTGATAAGTAGTTTGCTAGAGCCGCAAGGCTAGTTGTCTTTGGTTGTCTGATGGTTGTGGTGAATTATTTTGAGAATACTTACCTTGGCTCAGTGATTGTGGACTAAGAGGAACGTGTCCCTCCCAGGTTTCCTTTAGGGTTCTCACATTACAGAGGTTCTTAGTTGTCGGTAAAACGTCATGATTGACGAATTTCTCAGGCCTAGCATGTTAATTAGTTAACAAGGTAAATCAAGGTGAAATTGATTGGTTCTTAGTTGTCGGTCAGCCAAATTAATTCCATTGAAGGTAGTTTTCCTTGTCCAATCAACCAGTTGGATAAAGAGTATAAAGAAAATCTCCCTTGTATCATATCACCCTACAGGTTCTAGAATAACTAACATGCCGCACGTGCATGCAGTCAGTACGTTATTCATTATCATGCTCATTGTTCCTGGCCAGATGGAGCACGGAGTTTAATTAGGTGGAGCTGCTGTAACTTGAGACCATACTCTTCGCTAAACATGAACAGGTTGCTAAGGTTTGTAACCACTGATAACTAGAGATAGCGTATTGTATTTTATCGTGGTCAATATTAGAGTTTTAAACAATATCAAACCTAAATACATTTACGTATTGAGCATGTAAATTTGATGGGTTTTAACTAACATTTTCCAAACAACAAACTCCCTCAATATGTAAGAATCCGCAGTTTTATTTGTAAAACAAAACTTAAATAGTCAACATTTTAGTCAATATTTGTTGGTGGTCTCCATTAAATTTCAATTCCTCCTCCTAGAAGACACGTACCTGTGAACGGCTGAGAGTTATCGTAAGTTCTGGTGTCTGGGATATCATCGTCAAACGTTACGTACTTCTGAGCTGGAGCTGACGTAGCAGTCACGTGATCCGAACCGTTATTCATTCCACTACCATCTGAGAGTAGTTACCATGGTAACATGTGTCATGTCACGTGAGTACACATATATTTGTAGTTATAGCCTATGAGTGGCTCTTCTTTATGTGACAGTAATCAGATTGTTAGTTAATGGCCCGATTCGTGAGCCTTGTGGCACATTGCTCGAATTTATTGTTTTTAATCACAAAGATGAATAATCAGGAAAACACCACATTGAACATTTGCACAAGTTTGCTTAAAAACTGCCCTTAAGCCAATTATACAAAATCAAGAAACCCTTACTAATTAAGTTACGAGTTGTTGTACACAAATCAATTCAAGAATTTTATGCCCGAAATCACAATATACTGTAACGTAGACGAATCTTACCAAAAACGTAGTATCACATTATAGCAACTTTAACTGTGAAAAGTACGATTTGTGAACAAAACCAGTGTCTAAATATCGAGAAATAGAAAAATCTCACAAGCAGAAGGAGAGTAAGTGGTAAGCAGCAAATGATAATATGAAATGTGAGACGTGTGTTACGACACGTTTCACTGTCCACGTCTTTACAAGTTTCACTGTCACTGGAGATTGTGTGTCAAAACCAGACAGTCTAGTGACGTCAGAAACAACTGACCGACGGGTGCATCTTGACCGATATGTGTGCATATCGGCTTAATTAACGGGGGTTTAATGCAGGGTAATAAAGGCCACGCATTTTGAGTGCTTACAAGATATGTACAGCTTTACCCGCACGCATGATCACCGAACTAGGAGCTCATCAAAAAGTCCCAGTTACATCTTATGTGTGAGAATTAGTTGCCCTTACAGTTTGGATTAGATTTCGAGCCGATCCCAGCTCGTCGATTTTCCTTCCAAATTGTGGCAAAAGATCCCGTCCCACCTGCTAAAACCTCCGGTGATCAAACGCGCTTAAAGTTGCATTGTGTAAGCACTCAAAATGTGCAGCTTTTTAAACCCTGCGTTAAAACACCGTTAATAAGGCCGATATGCACAACTATCATACAAATATTTTGAGTGAATATGATCAATGTCATGTTGATTGAAATATTTTAGTTATACCATTGCGTATTCCTTGTTAGAAGAGTTACGTAACCGCACTTGCAGTTATATTTCTGATTAAACTAACAAAGAAATCCCTCTACTTCACACCACGTAAGGCTTGGTTGGTTACCTTTCAGTTTGATAAAATGTTGGTTACTTTTCTTCTTTATTTCAGTTTGATAAAATGTTGGTTACTTTTCTTCTTTATTTCAGTTTGATAAGATGTTGGTCACTTTTCTGCTTTATTTCAGTTTGACAAAATGTACGATACTTTTCTGCTTTATTTCCGTTCTTAAAATCTTGGTTACTTCTTCGTTTTATTTCAGTTTGATAAAATTTTGGTTACTTTTCTGCTTTATTTCAGTTCTCAAAATTTTGGTTACTTCTTCGTTTTATTTCAATTTGATAAAATGTTGGTTACTTTTCTGGTTTATTTCAATTTGACTAAATGTTGGTTACTTTTCTCGTATTCAAATTAAATTTAAGAAAAATTAGACTTACCCAAATTTACATCGACATAGGAGCCCATGGAGGTATTGGAAGGCATCTAACCTAACAGATTATGAAATGTTAGTGTATATCATTTAAAGTTGTAAAGAGTATCGTTTAATCTGAAATAAGTTTAAGACAAATTTTTGTTATTTGTAGAAACTTAGAAATATAAACTGAAAATTGCACTTTATATAATTGATTTCATCGAGTTAAAAGTCAAGTTAAAGACACGATGTTTGAATAAAGCAAGATTTAACAATTTTCAAAAACAGTACATCAAAAACAAGAAGCGTTGTTAATTAAACCATACAATTAGCAGTACATATGTCATTATAAGTAATAAATATGGAATCATTGATCACTATAAATCAACAAACATAGATGACGGTTTGTTTATCGAGACCGATATAAGTGCTGAAGATACGCGATAAATAATTTACTAGATTTAACCCTGTTGAGCTTTCAAACAAAATGTCCTGCTCAATAAATTTCACAACTTGAAAAAAACCCGCACAGAAAGTTTGGAAAACAATAAAGACCTAGATATTCAAATCCTTTCCTCAAAAAAATAATCGGGGTCTCTGATTTTTCAACTAAAGATTAAAATTTAAACAGGGCAAACAGAGAAAATATGAAGCAGCAATAATTTTCAGCTAAATTCTCAGCAACGTCACGAAACAACGTTGATGACGTCACGAAACAACACTGATGACGTCATCAATCCAGGGCACTAAAAGAGAAGGCTGTAAGGGTAACCTCGGTGTTTCATACGGAATATGGCGAGTAATATAGAGAAGAAGACGACCACTAGCGCCAGACCTCCGTAACTCATATCTGAAAAAACAGATCGTCAGGAAAAGCACGGCTTCAATTGATTGGAAATCTTTCTATTAATAGAGGAAATCTTTCTATTAATAGAGGTTATTATTATAGTGCGTAGTTTACATGACATACCATTATTTTGTTCTACAGGATTCTTTGTGACGGACTTATATGTAAGTGTATATATTTACCATATATGGTAAATTGCTTTCCAGCCTACTGATAAGAAGGTTCAATGACTTCTTTAACATCAAAACAGAACTTATACATGTTATAGGTGGCCCCAAAACCTTACATAACATAGGTGAAGCCCTTTACTATGTTTTATAAGATTTGATGCAAGTGCAAATCTTACAGGATTTTCGTTAACAATAGAGGTTATTTTTAGTTGAATACACAGGGACTCAGACTGAAAGCTTATCGTACAACCTTCCAAAAACTTATCTCATTTTGATACTGACACAATTACTGCACAATAGATCTTGAAATAATACAAATATACAACACTGCGCTACATCTCCATTCAAACAGTACACAATGTACGGGCAAAGACAACTTTTATTTGGAACAAAGTGGACGGTAAACAATGTATCAGATGGCTAAATCACAAAGTGGAACACACAATGAAATATCAACCCTCCCCTGTGTGTGTGTGAGTGTGTTTGTGTGTTTGTGTGTGTGTGGTGTGTGTGTGTGTGTGTGTGTGTGTGTGTGTGTGTGTGTGTGTGTCGTGTCGTGTGTGTGTGTGTGTGTGTGTGTGTGTGTGTGTCGTGTCGTGTGTGTGTGTGTGTGTGTG
>JH154460.1:157772-170217 GCA_000226015.1 Mnemiopsis leidyi | reverse complement strand
GAATTTTTTATATTCTGGCGCTGCAGTAGGTTAATCTATTATGAAGGAGTAAAAATAAGATAAATCAAAAAATCATAAATTGGGCACTGGGGTTGGAGTTAATTTTTCAGAGTAGCTGTGGTATTTGGGGATCTGGATAATTTGCGTCTAGAACTGTCTAAGACAATTAAATTAGATGGTTAAATCTGTAATCCTTAACTTAAATATCCACTCAAAACAGGTAAAGATTCTGGAAAGTAATATGACGATAGAAAAGCAAAGCAAAGTTGAGTTGGAAAGTGAGAACTCAAATCTCAGACAGAAGATCGACTTATTATCCCACCAGCTCGACCCCGGTAAAACTTCTTGTAACTTGCCCACCCTCCTTTAGTCTTTACCAACGTAGATATGCAATATGGATACTTGATGGACTGGTTTACATCTAACTGAATTGTTGTGCGACTGATCTCCTTCCAGCACACAAAGCCAACTACAAGAATGTTCTTGCAAAGAATGTGGAGCTTGAGAGTGTAAACAAACAGTTACTAACTGGCAACACTTACCTGAAGGTATTTATAGTGGAAACTTGTGTAAGTTAATACTTAAAATGATGTATTCGCTGTTGTTTATTAAGTATTAACATACATTCCTTTCCAGATACTCTTTATATAATCTTCGAATGTATAAGAATTATGTATTGTTCTTATGTATTATTTTTTTATGCATTGTTTTATATCGACACATCCAACACAACACTTCTTGTAGGCGGAAGTGGCTGCACTCACAGAAGAACAGAAGAAAAACGACTCCACCTTCAGCGCGCTGCGTCAAGAAGCTGCGCTTCTAAACCAGGACAAGCAGTACCTGACGCGCGAGAACGCCGAGCTAACCTCGCGTGTTCACCGCACAGAGGAGAAGCTTGATAACTTGACAGCAGAGTTGAACAGTGCTAAACGAGCTAGAGACAAGGTAGTAGTGTTGGATAGTTTACTGTGTTAGGTAGCTGTAGTTTACTATTTCCCGTAGTGGTTTCGAAGATTTGGCTAGGAAATCTTTATTTCACAAATTGCACAGTGCAGTTCTTATTTTTTGAACTGTTAAAAGTTACAAACACAGAAACCCGCTTACAAACACAGAAACACGCTTACAGACACAGAAACACGCGAATAATTACTATAATCGTGACATAGGCATATGTTCATGCTAGGTTTACGAAGAGCTGGTCAGTGTAAGGCAGACCGTTACTCAAGAACAGGAGCAGAAAGTCCAAGCAGAGATCGATCTGTTAAAACAGAAAACAGGAACAGAAATAGAGCATCTTCGTCTCACTGCTCAACAGGTTAGGACATATTCCAGCTCTTTGATTAGATATGACTTACTGGAATTGACTACAAAGGTATAAAGTGTATTGAAAATTATTACCAACAGGATAGTTTGAGTTTCTCTATTTAAAAGTGATGGTCATACGTGATGTGTATTGTTGCAATCTTCCCCACCCTATTGAATATATTTGACATGTTTTAATTTTTCACGGAATCATATCAGCTTACAACTCCCAGGTTTACGAACGTGAAAAACAGCTGCTGATTGACAGTCGCGAAGCAGCGGTCAGCGACCGTAACGAGGCGCTGCGCAAGAACCGTGACTTACAAGACAAATACGAGGAGATTTCCTCCAGCTACATCACCTACCAGACCAACACCAGTACCAAGCTTGCTGAATACAAGAACTCGTTGAAACTGAAGGAGTTTGAGCTGGAGAGGATAAACTTGTTGTATAGCGAGATGAGTAGGAAGTACAACGATAGTGCGCGCGAGAACGACAAGATCGCTAAGAAGCTGGAAGTGTTGTTGGACGAATATAACTCCAACAAGTGTGACCATGTCAACGAGGTCAACTCGCTGACACTCAGAGTTCGAACTCTACAAAACGAGCTGTCTACCTTGAAAACGGGAGACGGTGAAATCAAGGATTTGATCCAGGTTCTTGGCAGTGAGAACATATCGTGTAACAAGGAACACTTAGCGCGCAAGCTGGTGGAGCTCTCCAGGAACAATGAGTTGTTGAAGGAGAGTATCGCCGCTAAGAGTGCTGCGCTGGAGAAAGCTCTGAGGTCGACAGAGGAGCTGAGGTCGGCGTTGCACCACTCTAATCAACCGTCCAGTTATTTGGTTGAGAGCATCAAAAAGCGGGATAATCAGATATCGAAACTTAAGGAGGAAGTCCTGTATTTGTCTGAAAATGTAAAGAAACTGGGAAATGATAATAAGTCTTTGTTGGCCGATAAGGATCAGTTGAGACTTGATTTAGAGAGGGCACTGAAAAATAAAGAGAAGTTAGCCGATTTGAAGACGATGATGGAAAAGAAAATGACGATGTCAGAGAAAAGTCAGCCAAAACCTGTTGTATTTACGAAGAAATAGTGCCAATCATTTTCGTTTTAGCTTAATTTGGTGCTGGTTACCTTGTTATACGTTTTGATGAAATATTTTAATGATATTTTCAAGCTGACGTCTTAGTCTATAAGTTATTTTCATATTCTTAAACGCAGATGACATATATAATAAGCATTTTCAAAGTGTTGGAATGATCTAAATTTCAAATTTATGTGTACAGAAATTGTAAATTATATTTTAACCTATTTATAAGTGTTGCTATTTAAAACTATGATTTGTCAACATTCGACCGGTCCTAATGACATATGGTTATCGATCTGAATCCCTGATGGACTGTTAGGTTTAGGAATAAGGTTTATAGTTAGGTTGGGGTTAAAGGTTTTTGGGCTTACATATAACTAATAAAAACTAACATATAACTAATAAAAAGCTATTTCTAAGTACCAGCTATTACTATGGGGATTTAGTTCGTTAGAGGTCTGAATGGAGAAAAATTAGATTGATAGATGAAGGATATGTAGCTGGCAGCATCATATCAACAGACCCAGTGTGATTACAAGTCTAAGATTTGCGGCAGACTGCAGAAGTAGAAGTTCTAGTTCGGATAGAGGCATTCCAATTTGGGAAAATCACTATCCGTCACAATTTTGCAACGTTCAGTTTGGTTCGTGGAGAGCGCGCGGTCTTGGAATTGGCAAAAGTACCTTTTTCAGTCCTCAGTCAAGCGCGCGCATTCGATTTATGAAATGAAATTGATTGCATTGCAGACTTAATTGGCAATTAGACAATAAATTATTAATTAACTGATGGATGTAACATAATTTTACAGATTCGCCCAACGTATGGCCTTTAACTAATACTTAACGGCAGTTCGAGATCGAAATGAAAGTTCTAAGTTCTTACAAAACACGGCGATCCTGATTCACCCGTTCTAAAAAAGTTTTTTTGTGTGACATATACTCGAATTGAAAAAGCGATGGGAAATACCTACCCATATAAATCATAATATTGGTGGCAAACCCGGGAAACCTTAACTTGCGATCCAATAGTCTAGTCAAGCGGAGACAGCAGCAATCACTTAGAGGAAGCCCGATGCAGTACCCGTTCGTTCGTTTTGGTGAGTTTGAGAAGGCTGGTATCAGGACAGGAGCTTACTTCTTTGTCCCCAACTCAAGTAAAGTGTGTACTGGAGTGTGTCCCGTAGCTAGAGGTGTGTCTAAATACTGTTCATTGAAGAACCAATCGAGTCAAGCTTCAAATCTTGAGAACTTGACGAGATGATATCCGTTCCAATGAATAGCTCAGCTATTCATTAGAGTGTGTCAACGCAAAAATGGCGAAGGTGTACTGTGTATAAGGGGAATCTGTGTATAAGAGGAAACTGTGTATAAGAGGAAACTGTGTATAAGAGGAAACTGTAGTATAAGAGGAAACTGTGTATAAGGGGAATGTTTGACTCAGTGAAGAATATAGCACGGTTGTTTGGGGATCGAAAGCTTTTTTTGTCTTAGATTAACAAAACTTGCATTGTCCTCGTGGCTCGGATAGCGGAAAGTGGACACGTCTAATCATTATTGTCGCTGTGAGACTCAATCAGCAATGGAATTTAGGTTTTGATTATTTTTGGTTTCTAGTTTGAAATTCGATCCGCACGATTATTTATTGGCGTAAGTTTTATAACTACTCAAATTTGGAATTGCCCTTGTGACCACTTCCAGCAAGCAAAATGAGGAACTGAAGTTCGAATCAACAACACATTTTCTTAATTCTGCAGACCTCCGCACACAGTATTGCCATACGTTTCGGTTTTACTGCTCCCCATGTACAACACTGTGTTCCTTGCTAAAGTTCCAAATTCTCCACTTAAGGGATGATCCTCACGTTGTCTCTCGTCCTCCTCATCTCCCTTACTTCCTTGATCATCCTCACGCCTCTTATCATCCTCCTAACCTCCCTCCACCTTGCTCTATCACACTCCCATCAGACACGAGATAATGGTGGGATGGTTCACTACAACTCCCAAGAAAGTGTGATACTCCCCTACGATCCGGGTGTGAGCATCACACCCGACCTGTACAGCAGTACCGCGGTCACCACCTCCGTCAGGAATAGTCCGGGGGACCTGCGGAGGGGGAGTCTAACTACGGAGTACTTCCAGACTGTGCTGGGGCTGGAGAGGAAGGTGGTGTCTCCAGAAGTAGGAGTTGAGTTGGTCAGTGACTAATTTGTCTGCAGTGGTTGCTTGAACTATTATATCAATCTATGATATCAAACTTCAAATCTTATTTCTACATCTACTGTTGGTGCAATGATACTTGTATTCCCAATTTATATATTGATGCAGCATGAGTTATTGAGTTAGCTATCACAGTTTTATATGATTTAGAGCTTTTAATGTCATAGCTTTACTGTTAAACTTAAATGAAGAATGGTTCAGGAGGGAGACGAGGATTCAAAATCGCCGAGTAGTGACAAAAAACGGCAGCAAATGTTAGCGGCGATCGAAAAGAGTTACAAATCCCGAGACAAAAACAGCAGCTGCAGATTCAAAATACAGAAAGTTCGCTCCTCTGGCCAGGACGCCATCGGAATGTGGAACAACTTGTCAGCAGAGATAGCTTCAGTTTTTCAAAATGTGAAGAGAAACATGTCAAGGTAAGTTTTGTTGAGAGGCCAGGTAGGTTGAGAGGTAGGTTGAGAGGTGGGTTGAAAGGTAGGTTTTGTTGAGAGAACTAAAACTAGAAACAAATAAAACGTCTCACGTCAACTTTTGTTTGGCATTGAATTTGGATTTATAGGGTATGTCTGACCATCTCTCAAATTGAAATAAAAAACTCATTCTATTTATTTCTAAAACTTTCAGGCGCAACAGTGTTTTCTCAGGCCAGTCCTCGATAAGTGAGGAAGGATTCCAAGAGGATTCCGACGGGGAAATGGAAACTTCCCGTGAAATATCCACTGCCACTGCCAGCCCAATTGTGGCAACCAAAACAGCCAGCATCACTGTAATCGTTGATGACGATAGTGACATTGTCCCTTACCGCGAAAACGAGGGAAGGACACCCAAATGCAGGACAAGATCAGTTCCTGCCCTCACTAAAAAATCATCCTCTCCGGAGAAAACAACGCTAAAAACAAAACTGAGCGATTTTTCTAGACAACTTGGCGCCGGTCACAGTGGATCAAATCGCAGTTCGGTCCGGAGAAAGGGACGCAGTTTCTTGTCTAGCTTGGAGGAAATGTTACAGAAATCGGCGGCAAGGAAAGCAGCTGCTTGTTTGAGACGGGATGCAGCTATCAGTGTCAGTATTCAGCTAGAAGACACTGCGCCAAGTGAAGATAGTGAAACTGAGACTGCAATACAGAACGATGTGATCAATTCCAGTTGAGTTGGAATACGTTGTAGGTTCTGTAGGCGGTTATTTCAGCAGGATAGATTGGAACCTCTCAAGTGTTATCTTATCTGAGTTTCTGAGTTTGTATCACTTGAAGTTGAACAATGATCCAAGAACATACTGATCCAAGGACTAGGAGATGATCGTGCCAGCGAACGTTTTTATTGTGTTAATTTTGTGCGTGAATATAGGTCACATGAACATGACAATAGTTATAGACACAGCTGATATAAATTTTGATTGATTTTTGAAATTTTAAAGAGGAATTATTGGATCAATACGCATGGAAACTTAACTTTAAGTGAACTTTTTAAATTTGACCGACAATAAAAATATAAAACATAATAATGGATCTTTTTAAATAAGCTCCGATTTCAAAATAAAAATTAACGTATCACAATATAGTCTTACTGTCATTGAAATTTTTTGATCATTTTCTGGAACAATTTCAAGAATTAACAAAAATATTCTGATTAAACGAAAATATTCTAAATGTGGTAGAATAAAATAACAAATAAATTCTATCTAAACATATAAAATTTACTTTTATTTGAGTCCTATAACCACTACAAACATGTAAACGTTCCATTCCACCTGTCGAAAGATGTCTATCTGATCTGAACATTTAAACATTTATTATCCGCCTGCACATAAGAAATGTCGTTAAGCAATCATTTCAAGCGCAATATTTTCAAAATACAAATTTTCAAGATGACATCAGATTCTTAGCTGCCTCCCCCACACGATCAATACCCAGAAAATCTGGAGAACTGCTGACTTCAGGATTATAACTCCTGTACTTCGTTACAATCCTATGTTTCGGAGACACAATCCTGACAAACAGTTTGTCGTCCCGCTCATATGTCGTGCTTGTAACCACGACTTCCCTCTGTCTTGCAGCTCTGATTGTCGTGGTGTTGCTGGCAGTGTCTCTAGACACAGACACTGTTGTGTCCTCTGTGGTGGATAGTTTTGTCATTTGACTATCTCCGTTTTTAGCTGTCACCTCTTGAATGGCACAAGTTTCTTTTTTGAGGGAGATTGTTTTTGAGGTTAAAAACGGACGGTTCTCTACATCTCGGCAGGTTGTTGTTGGTGCGGGTTCAATGTTTACCATGGGCGCTGAACCGTCTATTGGAGGTGCTGGTGATTCTAATCTTAGACACCCATCCTGATGTGTACTAATTTCTACATCCTGCGGTTCATGATGTGTCCGGTTGTTTGCAGCGGGTTTGTTGGGTTCATGATGTGTCCGGTTGTTTGCAGCGGATTTGTTGGGTCCACTACACGACTCCAACTCCTCGTTTACCATCTTCTCGGCGTCCTCTAGGATTGAGAACACGTCCCTGGTAGATTCTTTAACGTGAGCTTCTTTAGAATCACCTGAGTTCAGGAATATTCCTTCCGTCAAGCTCTGATCAACTTTAATCACTGAATTTTCGGCTCCAAAACCTTCACCATCCGTGGATTTATTGCCTGATGTTTTATCACTTACAGTGTCTTCAGATTTAAACCCAACTTGTTCTGGCTTCTTGCCAACACCATCGCTAGACGGACGATTCTGCTCAATCTCAGATCCATTACCAATATCAGTCTTTCCGGTCTTCTCAGTATCCAGAATACTATCAATTTCAGATTGCAAGTTCGATATCCGTTTCAAAAAGATGGGTTTCACATTGAGGACCTGCTTGTGAGTTTCGCAGACCTGGGCCAAGTACCCGACATTCTGTTCAGTTAGGACGAGCTTGTCCGGAGATTTGAAGAGCATGGTAGTGTCCGTTACAAACTCTTCCGGACAGGTCAGCCGGATGTCCTTCAGCTTCTTGGAGGTGACTTTCATCTTGAACTTGTGGGCTCCGTTTATTGTTATCTTTATTGATGGCATGTTCTGGTGACCTGGTGATGACATGGTGATGTCAGATACATTTTGTTTGGAAGTTAAACATTAAATATTACAATATAAGAACTGCCAGTCTATGACTATGATTATACTGCTTAACTACTAGCAGACTATGATTGTAATTTCAAAGTTTCAAGACTAACGGTAAGGTGCTGGCAGCTATGAAATATCGAATGGCAAGTAACATGTAAGTTCGGATAACGAAACGGCTTACAAGCTGGGATCCAAACCCCTTTACCTAAAATTCTAAGTTCATAAAAGTTATACAAATCTAAAGTACACAATCCACTTTGAAAC
This sequence comes from Mnemiopsis leidyi, assembly GCA_000226015.1. Lineage (NCBI taxonomy): Eukaryota > Metazoa > Ctenophora > Tentaculata > Lobata > Bolinopsidae > Mnemiopsis > Mnemiopsis leidyi. The sequence goes on along the minus strand of JH154460.1, from coordinate 162,250 downwards.
AGTTCACAAAATATTGATTACCGATGACAAAAAGAGTAATAATGTGTTTAATGTGTTATAGTGACCATTGTTCTGCACCAACATATAGCTAGGGACTTAAGTTCGTTAACATAGCACCGGAACCTAGGAGTAGGATCTCAAATTTCAATTAATTGGATCTCCTGGTAGTTACCGTATCATTGTAAGTTGATCTATGCTATGTTCAGTATGTATATGTTCGGACAATAATATAAATTTTCGTCAGAATCCTTGTCCGTTAAACTTAAGCTACGATCCCATATATATAATAATAAGTAAGTTCAACAATAGTAAGTTCAACTTCACACAACTAAATACCTACAGCTTAGGTATTCTATCTGCTCATCAACATCTCTTAGCTCGTTTATACTAATCAAGAATCTAGATTTTAGAATCCTCCTTAATACTTTAACAAAACAAACTGTAGTTTAAGCTACAGAATTAAACAACTAGAATATTTACATTTACAACCTCATGAAACTGCACCGAATGTTAATGGTTAAGGAAAGTAACTTTAATCCGACTATATACTTATATAATGTAAACTATTGTTCAGGTTATTTCCTATTGTGCTTATTTATAGTATATTGGTAGCAAACACCAAACAATGACATCTTCAATTGAAGCAATAGCTAGTAGTCTAGTAGTAGTACTAGTAGTATGAATATATGTGGAACTTGAATTAAATGCAAATAAAACCTGCAATACTGAGTTTGGCAACACTCAACACGAGCGAAGAAGTAAAGTCGAAATGTAATTTTAGGCTAACAGCAGGATTTCAGGAACTAGGTACAGTAAAACCTCGATTTACCGGGCATCTCGGGGGAATGTAAGAAGGCCCGGTAGATCGAGGGACACGGTAAATATAGGTTTTACTGTATATAAGAAAATAAGCATTAAAGCTTTAAAAAATCACAACCTATCATCATTGCTCGTTTGAGGGCAGGCGGAAGAGCAAATAAATTTCTGGTCGATCATAAAACCACTACGTTTGGCAAGCAGGCAGATTATCATATGCTGTACCTAGTAGGTCTAATCTTATAATGTACAAGAATTCTAAGTGAAACTTGAATATGTGAATAACATTCATTTATTTGTTACTGGTGCGTTTTTGTTAAGAGTTCATTTACATATGACGTCATCACAGAAGGAGGAAGGGGTGTTTGGGATGACGTCACCAAAAATTCAAGGTTTATTTCTTAGTAAATAACTAAAACTTTGTCTGAACTGAACTCATGATCGAAATGAGAGAAAATTTAGTTATTTAGGCTTGAAGCTGGGGGGGGGGGGGACTGTGATGATGCCGAAAAATTGATGACAATAAACAATAAGAACATCTGCAGAAGACTTGCAGAAGGTACAGAACTGTTGAGGCTAAATGTTTCTTGGATAAACAATACAATATACACAGTATGTATAACTTGGATAAACAGTACATTCCACACAGTGTGTATAACCTCATAATTAGGAGAATTATATAGATTATATAGATTATTATTTAGATTATCATCAGTAATCGAACAAGCTATCATGATAACCTCGGTTTACGGTTATCGAACAATTGAACCAGCTTTATAACATGCAGCCCAGACTGACGGACAACTGTACATAACAACAATGATGTGAGTTAGTCCAAGTTTAGTGCGATAAAACTTTTACAATCAGGAGGAAAACTTGAAAACAGTGCGTTAAGTAGATCTTACTATAGAAGCAGACAACTTGAAGTTTATAACGACTCAATGGTGGATTACAATTCTGACTTCAACTAAAGCACAACTCATGGGACACAGCTGACTACATTTACATAGTAGATTGTACAGATGGGCAGCTGTGTTAACTGACTAGATCATATAAAACAATTTAAGTGTGTCACGTGATAAGGTAATTATAGTTCTACACTGAAAAGTAATTAACTTGGGTCAGGTCAACAATTTTTAAAAAGATAGTTCCGCAATATAAAACCGATATGGCACATCGAGGATGACAATTAACTGATCATGATTTCCTTTTCCACCGATGCCGAAAAAGTTCACTAAAATACACCGATAACACTCTGACTGCGGGCAGCCCAAGCCCCAAATAACGAAATATGTAAATAGCTGTAGTTGACAGCGCGCCAGCCAGAATGACAATTCTGATTGGCGCGCTACAGGACACGTGACCAAGTCAGGTGACCTGCACAGCGCGTTACCGTGGTAACGACTAACGACCCTAGTACGGTCTGAGGGGCCAGTGTAACTCGAAGTGTGATCACATATAATGTGCAATGTTGGTCGATATGTTCTAGTGATGGCAACTCATGCGGGTGGGTTTTCTTTGTGCGTAGATATGTTTCCTTATATATCGCTTCATAATATAAATAGCTTATTTCAGTCATGCTGCTTTTAAACCTTGTGTAGACGTTTTTACATTTGTATAATTGTAATTTTGTGTTACTCCTCTTAGTCTATGATCCTTGTAATTTGTAAACAATATGTATAAGTGTGTATGTGTTAGATCATCTAGCGACCAGACACACTTTGCAGCATTTGACTTGTTCTAGGAATGTGGTCGAATTCATGTTAATACCAAGCGGCAAGCTGACATTCGCAGCGCCCCTTATTGATGTCTGTTTTCTAACAAAATAGTACTAAATACTTAATTATTTTGTTTGACACCGGATAAAGTTATTGCAAACACCTGGACAGCGGGTTTTATTATACTCTGAGTCTGGATCGTTATAACATGCAGCATGATCGTCGTCTACTTTCTACTTTGATTTGTGTAATCACGTTCTATAGCGTTTACTTCGCGTGTTATTTCAGATAGTGTATTCTTAATATTACTGTACTTCGAACTTTTACCCTCCGTGTACTAATGGTGAAACTGCTTAGATATAACTCATGTATATAATGTAGTGTACTGTGTATTGTATTCACATGTCAGATAAACAGTGCAGAGTATACAATATGTCTATACAATATGTATATATAATTGTAAACTAAGTGTATGTCTAGTGTATACTAAGTGTATATATAGTGCATACACAGTGTATATATAGTGCATACACAGTGTATATATAGTGTATACACAGTCTGTACATAGTGTATACACAGTCTGTACACAGTCTGTCAGTCTGTACCTATAGTGTATACACAGTCTGTACATAGTCTATACCTAGTGTAAAAACAGTCTATATACATAGTGTATATTTAATCGCACTGCGGCACTGGTACTTCAAGTTCAATTTGACAACTTCATGATTTCTTGGTGTGTATGATTACATGTCATGTTGTGATAGGTATACTGATATACTGTGTCCCTAGCTCTCTAAATATCAAATCATTAACATCGCTGCCTTTTGTTTGTGTACGAGTCTTTAAGTACATTCTTTATACGTAAGTACATTCTTTATACGTAAGTACATTCTTTATACGTAAGTACATTCTTTATAGCTCTGTTCTTACTTCTCAGTCGGTATCTATAATAGTCGATAGATAAACTGTACTACTACAGATATAAACCTTATATCATACATTATTATTTTACTAGTTTATAGTATAGGTAATTTAATAGCTCGGTGCAGGGTGTTGGTTAACAGTCCCCACATTCTTCAGCTACATTTTCTACCGTGTTGTAAGGTATCTCCAAATTAGTAAAGACGCTGTATCTAGAATGTTAGCACTGCGTTATAGTGTATCTGTAGACCGCTACCTAGGCCATGTCGACACTTAGCTGGACGAAGTTCAACCTAACTTTTAGTTTTGTTTACATGTGTGTGTGTGTGTACGTGCCGCCGCTTCCGAATTTGTTAAGTTAGGGTGCAATGTGTTTATAGGGTTCCCGTCGTCCTGCCCCAGAACATCGTGCCTCACAATATTTTTTCCAATCCAAACACCAACCCTAACCCTTACCCTTACCCTAACCCTAACGTATTATACATAACGTATTATACATAACTGTATAGAATTCAACCTCCCTTTGTATATAAACTTCATTGATTTTAAAGCTGCTTTTGATTCAATCAATCGTGACTTCATTTGGAAAGCTTTTGAACATTATGGTCTTCCGGACAAATACATAAAGATTTTTCAAGCGTTCTTCAAGAACACTGAGAATGCTGTACGAGTTAATGGGGAGTTGACTAGATGATTCAATGTAGATTCAGGAACTGGTCAGGGTGATGTGCAAGGGCCACCAATTTTTAACGTTGTGATTAACTGGGGTCTATTGAACTATAAGCAGAGAAGTTCAAAACTATTTCTTGTGGTTTAACCCTTCAACACAGACAGAGCTCCAGGCAACCCGAAAAGTGTGTGACTGACCTGGATTACGCAGATGACATCGCTGCACTGGATGACACTGTAAAGCAGGTCACACAGTTCACTTATCTGGGAGCCACGATTACATCAGATGGTAAAATTGAGAAAGAGATAAGTGTGCGGATAGGCAAAGCAACAGGTTCATTTAATCAATTGAAT
>JH154460.1:147098-157762 GCA_000226015.1 Mnemiopsis leidyi | reverse complement strand
TGTGACTGACCTGGATTACGCAGATGACATCGCTGCACTGGATGACACTGTAAAGCAGGTCACACAGTTCACTTATCTGGGAGCCACGATTACATCAGATGGTAAAATTGAGAAAGAGATAAGTGTGCGGATAGGCAAAGCAACAGGTTCATTTAATCAATTGAATAACATCTGGAAAAATAAGAACATGACGATGTTTTGAAAAGGGCAGAAATATCCACTCTCTCTGACATTATAGCCACAAAACGTCTGCGTTTGCCAGAAGATCGACTCCGAAACTATCTACTCGATTGGAAACCTAAGCATAGAAAAAGATCCAAAGGAAGACCCCGTAAAAGCTTAAAGACGCAGAAGGAAGACTGAATGTCAGTGGACTGACGATTGATAGTATGAAGAGATTAGCTGCAGTCGTAGCTGTATTATACCGACAATTGACACAGTAGACGCAGACTAATCCTTTTGGATGGAGATCTCGCGGCCATGTAACATGCATGTATGTAACCCTAACGAAGTTGTCTGTTGTGGAGCAGGACGTTACTGGGGCTAAATCTTTGGTTTAAAGTGCTCTGGGGCACAATGTTCTGGGGGCACGATGATCTGGGACAGGACGTCGGCCACCTGTTTATTGTATGTAGGCCGCGCGTCGATTTTTTTACAACGCCGAGGTAAAGTTTAGCGGCTACCCGTATCTTGCCAATTATTTAGTTAACAGAACGAGTAAAATACAAGAACTAAAATTTCCTTTGTTTTTAGTCGCAATTAATCATATATTTAAAAGCAAAGCATACACCACGCCACCCTCGGAATAGTCACCACCTAGATTAATTTTCGGCGGTTTTTTGATGACATCCTCCAAGGCTGATAGTGCGCCCGACACCATGAGCGAATCTGCTTTTACACAGATATACGCTAAACCACACAATTTCATGTGCCTGAGGATTTAAACCTCGGATGTCCACTCACATATTTGATATGGTTAATACCTACAACGCTTAAAAGCTGCATCAATCATTTTGTTCTAAGCAAGAAAAACGGGATTATCTTATTTTCAGTCTGATTTTTGTATTTTTTGTGCACATGCCCTATTTGATTTCAGTATCAGTTACAATTGACAATTGACATTTGACTTATGACTAAGCTCAGGACGCAGCTTGCTTGGAAGTTCATATAAATCCGTATAGTATATGGCAATTGTAATAGACAGCGGCAAAGTATAAGGGTAAGAATATAAAGGGTAAGAATATAAAAGAATCGCATTGAAAAACCAAAAGCACGACACTGTTAGCCACAAAACGCATAAAATCAAGGACGAGTGTGACCTGTATAGTTAGTTGTCAAGGTATATGGACGTGGAACAAAAACACAGTAGTCCAACAAGTGTGACCTGTATAGTTAGTTGTCAAGGTATATGGACGTGGAACAAAGACACGGTCCAGAACAGAGGTCCCTGTAATTATAATTCCAATCAGGGCATCATCTGTTGCACTGTAACTCTATATCTTATATTGAGTAACGATCGAGATTGTACGAACATGGCTTTATGGGGGGTTGGAGGTATTATTTGGGAATAGGCTTATAGTCTTATAAATACTCATCCAAAGCATGGGCGGTTTAGCAACTTGAAATCATAGGGAGAAAACTTAGGGAGAAAATACCGTAATCAAAATGACAGAATTTTGCTTGTCCGGATTTGGACTCTTACTCTTTTCACTTGTCTGTATTTTTCAAGTTGATCGGTTGATGTACATTGTACACAAGTTACTATTTTCCCTTGTTAATTCCTTAAGTCCTGCTAGGCTCAGGATTTATCAGTTATCGCACAAAGTGACATTCCTGTACTGCGGTCTGCGATTTACACATTACACGTACCGGACCGTTAGATAGAGAATGTTCTCCCCTATTTCTATTTCTCTGTTTGTCAAACATCTGGTACACACTACACACTGCAGAGTGCAGGTAAAATATAATATTGCCATATTTGGGTACGTGTTTTATCTGCATGTTCTATACTCCCAAATCTCTTGTGATTTGATCAGGTATATGTTCAGGTAAAGATTAAAGAAAATGTTTAAGAGATTGTGGTGACAACATTTTAGATTACAGCATCAACATACTTCACAGTTCACTTTCCATTTCTCCAATTTCAGAATTTTACCAAGTGTTACTTAAGAATTATGTATGATTTAACATTCCCCACAAACTGAACCGCACACCGCACACGTATAAAGTCACCATGAGACGTGTCACAACAAGACAATATACATATAAACTACGCTCTAGTTGAATATCAAGTTACGCCGCGAAACCCCGCAAGGAAGGCCTAATTATACGGCCAGTGAATAAATGTGGTCTTTCAACAGCGTGATTCTAGAGCCACTTTCATGGCCTGAATAACGCTTTTAGTATTGATTTCAATGTAGTATTTTGTTTCGTTTTTTTTGCGTGCTAATACAATATAAGCTTTGGCAGCCACAGTTTAGTGACTTTCGCTTGAATCGTTATGTGTTGACAAGGTACATTGTACACTATACATTTTGTTGTACATTGACCATAATTAGCAAACTAATCTCAAGCTGATGTCTATAAAAATTGTATTCTAAATTTTTACAACACTGCTGTTAAATAGTTAAATAGTAAATAATTAAATAGCAGATCTGCACTAATAGAAGGTCTTGATAGACGGACGCTGATTTGCCAAGAATAGATGTTATAGATTGTTTAATATTTGTTGAAGTTAAAATTTTGTTAGTTAAACTTGGTTAAACTTGTGGCAACTTTGCAATAGCTCCTTTTCGTTATTAGACAGCATTAGGTGTTATCACATTGTTAGATGACGCTATTATACTTATCACTGTGATTGTTATCGACAATCATGCCAAAGTTAATGGCAATAATACCACATGGCACAATGCACATGTCATGCATCTATTTTGTCATCTTCACTGTGAGATTCAACTTTTAAGGGGTTGAAATTATGATAATTATTTTAGATTCCCGGTATTTTGTCTCGAGCATTTCATGAATAAAGCTCAAGCTGAATGTAGAATTTAAGTTCCCTCTTCATTAACTCTTCATTATGGGTATTATCTGCAAAGAAGTTACCTCGGTTTTTTCACATAGTTTCATCTCATTTCTAACATAGAAATAAGAAGTATTGTCATTAAATAATTTCTGAGATTAGGGTTATTTCATTTATCAATTATTGTTTATTTCATTGAGGGTATTTGATTTTAGCGCTATATAGCCTGTAGAACAAGTTTGTCTTGATAAAATAATATTTTTACTCAAAGTTAAAGTTATAATTTGTTACACAGATTTCTGGAAGGGAAATCAGTGTGTACGATTATACCTCATAACTCGCTTCATTTTTGTAATGACCTGTACGATTATACCTCATAACTCGCTTCATTTTTGTAATGACCTGTACGATTATACGTCATAACTCGCTTCATTTTTGTAATGACCTGTACGATTATACGTCATAACTCGCTTCATTTTTGTAATGACCTGTACGATTATACGCCATAACTCGCTTCATTTTTGTAATGACCTGTACGATTATACCTCATAACTCGCTTCTTTTTTGTAATAACCTGTACGATTATACCTCATAACTCGCTTCATTTTTGTTAATGACCTGGTGCTAGCTATGGCGGTTTTAAATACCGTCACAATAACTCCTGTATATCGCACGCATGACTGCATGTTTTTATCGCTAATTTCCTAATAACCTTTGTCTTGTTTCAAAATTTTTACCTGCATTCAAGTATTTATACTTTCAGATGTTTTCAGGATGTCACTCATTTCTATGCTATTAGATAAAAAGCAGAAGATTGAAAAGTTTACTAATACTATCTAATAGACAGGGAATCTTCATGAATCTCTAGAAAAAAAAATACTAGAATAAGAAAAGTTTTATCAGATGATTTTACCAAAACAGGATGAGATCATACTCAGTAGCAGTCCTCTTGATAGCAGTAGTGGTAGCAATTGTACTTTTCCAAAAAGACGATCTGATCGAGGCTCGGGGAAGTAGAGGGGGAGGATCCAGATCTTCTGGAACAAGATCTTCTAGTTCTTCTAGTTCCCGTTATTCCCGTTATTCAGGGTCTACGTCTTATTCGTGAGTATGGTTAATAACAACTTTCTTCAAAATCATAAACATGTTTTGTCTTTTGAGGAAACCATGTCATGTACCCGTTTCCCACGATCCACCGATTGTGAGAACCAACTGCGCACAGGAGTTACTCGTATATCTTGAGGCTTGTCTGTACTTGTTGTACGCAATAAAATTCCCAAACATTCTAAAACAGCGCTGTCATAAATTCCGAATAGCTAACGTTTCTACGTTATCCAGGGACAGACGACGTACAACGATCTACGATTCCCGAAGGAGGACAGACTACTCGAGGCGCAGATCAACGTCCGACTACGATTACTCGCGGCGGAGAACTACCTACGACTCGCGGCGGAGAAGCACCTACTTCGGTGGAAACACCTACGACCTTGAGAAAGACTACAGGTCTAGTGGTGGAGGGCTCAGCGCGGGGACCATCATTGGTATAGTGCTGGGGATAGGAGGTTTCATCCTGGTGGCTTGCCTGTGTTGTAAACACTGCGATGAGAGTAACAGTCACAGAGGAACAGTTTACACTACCCCTGCTTACGAAGATGTAGGTCCGGAGAACGAAACTCCGGCTGTCATGCCAGGAGGAAATACAGTTGGACCAGCTGGGTATTCTGCTGGTCTTCCTAGCGGTCCTTCTGGACCTGTGGGATATGCGGCTAAACAGTCTCCAGCGTATTTCTCGAATGTTCCTACATCGGTTCCGCCTCCACTTCCATCTGCTGAATATTCTCCTCAACAATACTCCCCTGCCTCTTGTCCCCCTACTCAATATCCTCCTGCCCCCTTCCCAACATGTCCCAGTAGCGGTTTACCGGATTATCAACCAGGGATGCAAGCACCACCTCTTCCGTTACCCTCGCTTAGTGAGGAGGAAGGTGGGGGATTGCCCGAGTCTAGAGAGGGGGGCTACCCCCCTTCTGCCCCACCAGCTCTACCGACCTACTCCTATCCTGCACCCCCTGACCTACCGACCTACTCAACATCTTCTTCCATAGTTCCCCCACCGCCTACTATAGCGCCACCCGTTGAGACTGTAGATGATCCGTCCATGCATGTTTCTGCACCGAAAGATGCGCCCCCTCCTAGCTATAATGATTTGTATAAAAGTTGAGATTTTTAGTGTTGCCATAGCAACTCTGCTTAGAGATGCGTGTCTCACGACAACAACATTACAACATCAGCTGTGTTTCATCTGAGGGCTAGGTTAAAATTTTGTTTTAACGAAGATTTTGATCTTGATAAACACGCTAATGATTCATTGATTTAAATATTGATGAAAATGATGAGCTAGTTTGAAATTAGCCGGTATATAATTGTATGGAGATTATCCATACAGTAACTTCTTTTATCGAACAATAGTTCTATTAGTACTTTTGTGTAATACTAAAAGAATAAATTATTCATACATTCCCAAATAATTTTTAGCTATCCTGAGGCCTGATTACTTAGGAAATCCTAATTCCTATCATTTAAAGTTTAAACCAACTTAAGTGGATTTAATTGCTTATGATCATAATTTACTGCACTATTGTTCATGTTATTTCATTTGGAGCTTTCTTTTTTCTACTATATTTAATCCAGAAAGCTGTTCCTAATTCCTAAACAGAATATTATTTGTACGAACCTTGTGAAGAGATTGTGTTGTGAGTAAACTGGCAGACTCGTGACCAGGAAATCTCAAAGTTTAGAACTAAGCCAAATGATCGTATGATAGACCGAATACCCCTAATTTACCTGAAGACCTATTTCTTGCAGGATGATTAGGCATGAGATACCTCCACTGTGATTATTCTCCGTATCGACTGTCCTGATGTCAGTACTGGTTCCGTTTTCACTTTTCAAGACAGATAATCTGATTGAAGCCCGGGGTGGAAGTGGAGGAGGGTCCAAATCTTCTTCTTCAAGATCTTCCTGATCTGGCTCTTCTTATTCGTGAGTAAAAAATGCATTGAGGCTAAGCAACTTTACGTCTGCGATTGCCTCGACTTAAATTTGAAAATTAACAGATAATGTTTATGATATTTCCAAGCGTTTGAAGCTGTTGAGACCTAAAGAATTTTATTGTTTTTTGTATATAACTTTCTTGTTCTGTTCTTCTGTACCACTACCAGTACATGTGATATCTGGAGACCGGAAGGCTTGAATTCCCTATTCCCTGAAGCAGTTTACCATGTCCAAAAAAAGAAACCTCAATAAATGTTTTGTACTTGTAGAGTTGTAGTAGTTTAGAATTTTTATTTTTTCAATAATTTGCCTGTGTGGCTGAACTTGTACGGATATGAAATTAAAGTCGACGAAATTGTTAAATAAATTTGAAAAATAAAAAACTTTTTGTTGCTTGTTTGATCGTTGTTTAGTTTTATGATCACTATGAAACAAAACATCTTGATTCTGGGATTCTCGCTTTTATTAATCAGATTATCATCAAGCTCTTCACCATAGCTGTCAATGCGCACTTACAATAATATACAATGTGCACTTACAATCATATACAATGTGCACTTACAAATAACTTTTAATCTAATTATTTTTTGATACTCATGATTAAAGTTTTAGAAACTTGAATCATTTATTTTTAAATTATGTATTTTAATTATTATACGTAATTAGTGCATGTTAATCGTGTGGCTTTCATGCAGAATAGATAGCATTTTACAGCATTGTTTTGAAGGTGTTATAAAGCATTGGCTTCCTAAATTAACGGGAAATTTATTATATTTTATCATCATTCTTAGGGCATGAGTTACTAAAATTAATAAATTTATCTTTCACACCTAAAATGTTATCCCACCTTTTCAACAATAGCAGAAAGATAATTGAATACAAATCTAGAGGAAAGTCTATACGAATTCGATGTAAATATAACCTTAGGCCTGAAAATGAAATTTCGGTGTAGCGAACAAGCAATGAAATCGTAATTAAATTTATGATGACCTCTTTGATTTCACTTACATAGCTTTAACTCGACATAATACTATTGAAAGAGTATCTGCATACATTCTAACTCTTCTTTCTCCCCGATATCATTACACGGAAACCCAAGTTTGAAGCAGTTGTTCATTGTTGGGGTTATTACTAAACTTAGTTTGTTTGTTCGGCTCGATATAACTTAAGTATTTGATTTTCATATTTTTATGTTTCGCTTGATAGATTGTAGGGGCTCGACTTCAATGTTGATATTGATTGGCAGCTTTTCATTGGCCTGCTTTAAAGTAAAGTGAGTTACAGTTCAAACTAATTTAAAAAGTTTAAAATTGATTTTCCAATGGAAAAATCACTATATTTCAGCCTTAACACGTTATTGTTCTTCAATAGGATATGTCCGTATGAGATCATACTCAATTGCGGTTCTCCTATTTTCAATATTGGTGGTTATTCTACTCTTGGAAGAAAATGACCTGATTGAAGCTCGAGGAAGTAGAGGAAGAACTTCTTACTCTAGGTCGTCATCTTCTCGATCTTCCCGATCTTCCAGGTCCTCTTCTTCAGTTTACAGAAACCGGTACGTTATAGGTGATTGTTGATTCAGCTCTAAATTCAATTACCTAAAGTTAGGTGACAATATTTGTCGACAGTCCAAAGATAGTTCTTAGTTCCCTTAATTCTTTCTTTATTCCTCAATCACAGATCGATCTAGCTGAAATATAATTTATTTATTTGTGTTTAAATCATTATTAAGTAAATTTAATAATAATTTATGTTTAAATTAAGTCAATGAATAATGCTGTCATTTTTCCACAATCAGAGGAAGACGACGAACAAAATCTCGCCGTGTGATTACCACCTCTATTCCTACCAGTACAAGTAGCGTAACTACTTCTACCACTGCCAATCCTACCAGACCTCTAACAACCCCCAATCCTACCAGACCTCCAACAACCCCCAGACTTACCACTCAAAAAGATCCAACTACATTGGCTTATGAGAAGACTGAAAGTACAACCTCAGAATGGGGCACTTCTTTTTGGGAATCGAAGCGTTGGAGAGATTCGATTAGAAAACCTCATAACCCTACCACTCAGAGGAACTATAAGTATATGATCACCAATGCCCCGCAGGACAAACACAAAACAAAAGTCAGTATGGCAAATATCGCTGCCACGATTATTGGAACCGGAGTTTTTATACTTCTCACAACAACGTTTTGTTACCAATATCTCCAAGCTCGTCACACGACCTTGTCAAACCCTGATAATCAACGGAACATCACTCAGTCTGCTCCGGGTGAGGGAGCTGTTTCTTCTTCTCCAGACACACAACACGTCTTGTTGCCGAGAAATCCAGATGGGCATGTCAGCTATGCTCAATCTCAATCTCCCGCTTACTTTTCCAACCTGCCACCTCCATATCCGGGTCTTATAGCGCCACAAGCAGCTGAAGATCCCTCCACGCGAATATCTGCTCCAGAGGATGCTCCCCCACCCTCCTATCATGAGCTGTTCAAAAGTTAATCTGAACTGTAGCTCATACGCGAAATCTTTAAACAAAGTGATTCACGGTTGATTCGTATTTCGTTAATATCAAGATCGGAGGATTTACAACATGTTCCTTTTAGGAAATTTTCAGCTTCTACTGTGTAGGGTGGCGGATACTGTGATAAGTTGAACGGCTACTTTTTGTTCTGTTCAACTTAATCATCAACTTAATGCTTACGCCTTAAAAAGCTGTTTAAGTTTCAATGTTAACTTTAACTTTAAGAAAAGACATCTTTTTTAATCTTATGTTTTTTTAAGTTTTATATGTCTTTCACCATACGGGCGTAAAAATAAAAAGGTAAAATAAAAAGGTAAATGAGTGTCCCATTCAGATTGTACATGTATACTTTTTGAAACGGGATCTTAAATACCTTTCGAAAAAGTACTCAAAATTTTAAAAAGTAAATTTGAAATGAAGAAATTATAAACGGGTTTATCCTCATTTCCTTGTTTATAAATAAGGATATAATGATGTATCCAAATGTTTGTTTAATGATTGATACGTTGATTATAGTAATAATAACTTGCTTAAAGTCAACTGAATAAGGTTATGCGGTATGTCGTTGATATAGCAATATTTGAACAATAGTTGAATAAAACGTATTTTCTAAGGGCGTATTAGGTATTTGGTTTCTTTTATTTTAAGTATTTTGTTTAATCGTATCATTACTGTAGTGTATAATAACTTAAATTAAAGCTTACTGATATTATACAGTACAGTAGTGAGTTATTTAAGGTTTTTACTTTCTTTTTATATTTATAGCTTGGTTATGTATTTTTTATAGTGCATAATGAGTCTTAAACATGTTTTTTATTTGTTCAATTTTTTTGAGTACACTTCGAGTAGTCCGAGAGACATAAGTTCGGCCCATTCCTTACTCTGCAATGAAGACACGATACGAAACCTTTTTTAAGTTGGCACAACTCGTACACACTTACATCGTACATGTTGTGGTAACCAGGTATAGTTTGCAAAATGCCCCTGCAATGTAAACCTCCAAGTAAATATTTTCTTACTGTACTTACCCATAAAATCGCGTGACGATGTTTATCCAATAAAACCTTGCCATTACACTTGTAGATTGCTGCAAAAAATTGCGGGATTTACTTTAAGTGTATACGATTAATTGCAAGCATTGTTTTTTACATTAATTTCGGAATCAACTGATAATTTTTAAACTTCAACAAATATTTAATTCTTTCATTGATCGTTGACCGTTGGTGTTTCATTTAAAGCATCGAGCTTCAATGATTCGTCTTGTAGTTATTTTGACTACCTGTCTTATTGGTGAGTTGTATGTGTGATAACGAATATTTACATACCTATTTTCGTACCATTGTTCGTCTAACTGGTTGAGAAAATTTGTTCTTCTACTTTTCTAAGTTGTTTATCGATAGACATGAGAGTTGACCTGATCAACAACAAAAACCCTGTCATTCGATACAAGAAATTCCCTATACCCAATAAATCTGACCTTCCTGAACTGAAACACTGATTTCCTCTGGTTCTGTTTAGAAACACATCGGAAAAAACAAAAGAATGACATCTTAGTTAATGAGAATTTTGCAGGTGCAAGTTGGGGCAAGTTGGTCACCGTGACAGTTTATCAAGTAGGTTTAATTGAGTAATTGATTGTGACATATGGAAATCTATGAGGAATCCTCATGGAGGATGTGTCAATCATAGCTTTTACATCTTCAAATTTCAAGCATTGTTTTATTTACGCACAATCTGCTCAGAGGTCGTTGGCTTGTCCCTCGCAGATTTTTACGCAGGAAGTTAAAATCAAATGAATTTATCACAAACGTGGAGTGACGGAAAAATATTTTTAACAATACTTGAAATGTACTTTCTCAGAGCAGTTTGACTTACTATGTACTTTCTCAGAGCAGTTTGACTTACTATGTACTTTCTCAGAGCAGTTTGACTTACTATGTACTTTCTCAGAGCAGTTTGACTTACTATGTACTTTCTCAGAGCAGTTTGACTTACTATGTACTTTCTCAGAGCAGTTTGACTTACTATGTACTTTCTCAGAGCAGTTTGACTTACTATGATA
>JH154460.1:121535-135247 GCA_000226015.1 Mnemiopsis leidyi | reverse complement strand
AAAAACATCAAAAATTGAGCTGAAATGGTGACTGGGCAAGAAATTTCAAACAGTGATTTTCACCCTCCAGAAGGTCGGATTCAGTTGTCCTTCATACCTCAGACAGGAAAAGGTTATAGCATTTTGCAGTAAAAATATGAAACGCGAGTGAAATAAACTCTGTTCTCCAGACCCAAAAAACCACCAAAAATAGGCCAAAAACAGTGTTTTCTGGGTCAACCTACTTTGAGATGCTATAAAAAGACTCGGCATCAGGGAATATCGATGCCGGTTTCAGGAAATTTTATTCGTAGTCTTAACAACTGCTGACAAAAATTTGAAGTGAATTGCGCGTAAAATAGCCCCATGAGACACATTTAAAGTTAAAATTCGACTAACTTTCCAAAAACGGCTGTATCTCGGCAACGATTTGACCATTATAGATGCCCTTTGGAGGGAGTATAGTCAAGGGTTTGAGCTATCACCTGAAAAATTTTCATGCTCCTACGCCATTTATAACTTAGGTTATAAAGAATCCAATGAAAATTTTGCTCATTTTTTGCTAACTTCAAGTGGGTTTTTCGTCCAATGCGTGTTCTTAAAAATCGGGTTTAGGCATCCAAAACCGATTTATTTTAGGTTATTTTAAAAGTTATTATGTTTCCAAGTGGGGCACGAAAGGTCGACCTTTTTCAACCCCCCCCCTTAAAGTTGAAACTAAATTGTTGTGCAATTTTGAACAACAATCGTGGCTGTATCTCGAACATTTAGGTCTATATCCAGAACGTTCCGCAGTCCAAAGTAACCATTGATCTCGTTAGTGTACGTTATTTGGCTTGTTTTAATGGAGTTTGCCAGTCGATGCTTATAATGGTAGCCCGCGAATCAAATTCCGGTGACTTTATCCGCGCGCACGTGATTATTTATCCGCGCGCCGCGGAAATTGATATTTATTTGCCGCGAGCTGGATGTATCCGGCCATTTTCCTCATCGCGGCTACGGGCTACTATGAACTATCATCATTATGTGTCATATGAAACTAATTGTAAAAAACTAATCATAATCTTAGCTTTAAAAAATAGTTTCAGGAGTTTATTTTGCATTCTTCTGTAAGAATTCCTTACGAATCGTTAAAGCTTGTGTTCATGCTTACTTTAGGGTACTTTAAGAAGGATTTGGAGCAGGGTTCTGTGTCAAGCACTTACTCTGCCCACAGCGCTCCATTCGAGTAGTGAGTTGCTGTTAGGAGGAGTGTACCCCACATTTGGCGGCCTATGCGGAAACTTCAGCAAGAAATTCCCGAGGGATATCTTGAAAGCCTCCAAACTGGAATGGCTGTTGACATGCATTGGCAGAATTTTCCATAGTCGAGATCCTTTCACACCAAAAGATTCATCAAAAGCAGTTGAGATTGACACTTGAGCCTTGTAGTTTAATCGTGGTATCTTAGGGTAATCGGACTGTTGTCCGAAGCGGACTCTTGTCCGAAACGGACTGTTGTCCGAATCTGTGTTCCGAAAAAAGCGGACTGTTGTCCGAAATGGACTCTTGTCCGAACGGACTCTTGTCCGAAAATTCCCACGCTTCTCAATTACTTTTGGTTGTGTGTAATGTATATGGTTCGCTTTCATGTGCTGCATGACAAGTCTCACTATTATGAAGAGCATGACAAAGGGAGATCACGTGATTAGGGAAAGCTACATGCTCGCAGTGTTGATTTTAATTTCAATTTCAATTTTCCTAGGAATTTTTCTTATTGGAATTGGAATTATTTTTCCTAATTAATCATACTTAGACACATGGAATAACGGATTTTGGTAACTGTAAGATAGTTCAAATCACAAAATGTTAATAAAATTGATGGTGAGCGTTGATGTCAGGGTTCTCATATATACCCAATCACCAAGTGATGTCAGCGTTTTTACATGTACATGCTCACATTGCGTTCCGACCCAACGGGTCACATGATCTGAAAGGCTCACGTCCTCATTCGGACAAGCGTCCGGCTTTAATGCTCTCTAATGGTCGTTGAGGCTAAATGTGTTTTACACGTCTTAACAAGCATGATGCAGTTTGTATTCGGACAAGAGTCCGCCAAATGGACTGTTGTCCGAAGCGGACTGTTGTCCGAAAATCGAAATCGATTTGACATGGCGTTGTAAATTGAAACACAATTTCGGACAAGAGTCCTAGAATCTTTAGAACTTTAGTGCATGAAGTTGTACTCACTCGTGCCGAAGTATGTAGTGCTTATAGCTTGTGGGCCGGATTTATTTGATGAGAACATTCCTTACTTACAATGTTTCAGAATGGGACAATAGTTTTTGTGTACAAGAACATTTCCGAAGGGCTCCCAGAAAGATCGGTAGTTTCCATCGTTAGTTCTTTCCCGTGGATCACCTCTGAAAACCAATGTGAGCTCAATTATCATCGATAAACTGAATAATTCGATAACCATGTTTATGAGTTACATATCAAAACTTCTTTCATGTTAATATCCTCTTCTTGGCTGAGGTATTAACTAATGACAAATGGATGCATGGTGTATCATGATATCTTATGTTTTATTATGTCTTGGCATTTGATCTAACTCCTGTTTACTTATTCAATATAAATTATAGTTTACTCTTTAACTCCTTCATCAGCCCCTGACGAATGGACGTTCTTTGAGTATGAAGAGATAAAAGCAAACAAAAAGCACATTACCAACGGAACAGCCATAAGCTTTAATCTTCGACAGAATTGCTTGGTTAGATATAAACAGAATTAGCTCACATGGCTATTAAGTCGATCAGATTCTAAAAACTAGTGATAGCTTTAATCACCATATATCATTATAGTTTTGTGAATCAAATATTTAATATCAATGTCAAGCCATACCATTAAATCAATATATGAACATGCTACTACTATAGGCAGCTACTAACTGTACATCATGTCTTGATATTGGGAAGAGTACTCAATTCTCTTGTATGTGGTGTGATTCTCTGCAGAGGTGAGTACTACTCAGCATCTTAGTAGTTCCAGGTTTATATATCGCCTTGTGAGATTCACTTTCGGATCATAACGGTTCATGATATAAAGACTTAAACCTTCCCTTCATATTAGATGTTCCGACACCTTTGACAGCCGCTACGCTCAGTGGAATGAAAAATGCTCCAAACCAACCACCCTCTATAAGGAGTGTCCTGCTAACCAAGGTAATTTCATTGATGGAGAATTAGAGAAATGTACTTTTGGGGGAGTCACAAATTTTTACCAATGAGAAGCTAGAAAGCAATTCTTTCCAGCTTCTGGTTGATTGCAGAAAAAATGTTCGAAACTTAACGGATTCGAAGGTATTCAGGTATTGTTGGTTCAACTATACATATGGAACGCACCAAGTATAATAAATTATTAGATATGATGATAAATTAACCTATAACTGATATTAGAACAAGCAACTCTCTGCAGAACGTAACGAGACTCTAAGTTCCTTATCTGACGATATGTTTGAGCAGCAACTAGCTCTACTCAACCAGTGGTTTGAAAGTCTCGCTAACTCAACTCTCTTCGGCTCTAATAGTGAGTAAATTTCTACAGACATGTCTATGTTACTGTCCTCGACTCTCTTCGTGAGTATCCACCAGACCTTTCTTATACTTCCAGTTGTCAATGATCACATGGTATTATGCTGTATATATAGACTTCATACAGGTGTAGACAGGTGTAGACCTTATTCAGGCATAGATTTTATTCGGATATAAATTATATTCAGGAGCCGAAAATACCAAATCCATCAAAGGATGAACGCATACATTGTGTTCAGCGATAATTGTGAAATATCTTACTAAGGTTTTCCTATCAATGAAGCCAATATGCTAGGCTCACAATATTCTAAATATCGGAATAAGTAGATGTGCAGGAAAATGATTTAAATAATCAAATTTGCGTTTCTGATCAATCTGATAATCTGTGTTCAAACTGATGACTTGAATTAAAGAAATTTACATATGCACCATTCAAGAATACATTCATTTGGTAATTATCTGGGCAGCTGAAAACAATGAACAGTCTATATCTTTCAAGTATCTTCTTACTGAATCCAGTTCACAGAAATGGGGAGAGATCACACATCGTTCATAATTAAATCATGTTTTAGCATATGGTGTTATCCTTCCTCTACATAGCTTTATCACTCAGGTGCGACATGTAACGAAGGTTTATTCTATAACCCCTTCACTCAAAGCTGTAATGATTGTATCTACTGTGCAACTGAAGATTGCATGGAGGAGTGTGCTACTGCCAATGAGGTAAATTCTTTTCATAGTTGAGATATCTGTAGAAAAACGAGGCATAGTTGAGATATCTGTAGAAAAACGAGGCATAGTTGAGATATCTATAGAAAAACGAGGCATAGTTGAGATATCTGTAGAAAAATGAGGCATAGTTGAGATATCTGTAGAAAAACGAGGCATAGTTGAGATATCTGTAGAAAAACAAGGCATAGTTCAGATATCTGAAGAAAAATGAATGTGGTTTCAAGTGGGGAGGGGGCCTTTTTCAGGTCCTCATTTCGAGCAAGCTCGACTCCCAGAGGTGTGCACTGATTGTTAACGGGTGTGTTATGTTGTGGGTGGGCCGAAGGATCAACCAAGCTACATGATGTGTACGGAGCAGATATTTGAACGGACACGATTTCCACTGATAGTCAATTCAGAAAATTCATGGGCCGGCACCGTGCCGAGTCGGGTATGATCCGACAACCTCTGCATTGTCTAGATGAGTGCTCTACCAATTGAGCTACCGGCCCTATTGAAGAAAAATGAGGCATAGTTGAGATATCTATAGAAAAACGAGACAACCTATTACAAATATATTGACAGTAAATTGTGCCACAAATTTGGAGGGGTTCAGGATAAATCATTAAACTTTAATGATTTATCCTAAAGAGTTGTTTACTTATTACCTCTCGTATGTCTTCAAGTTAACGAAATATTCTGAGTATATAAAACCGACTCAGGACGATAAATCAAACAAAAATGATCCCCGGAAGAATATGAAGATAAGAAACTACAAGTTCAGCGACGTGAACCCAGATGGTGATATTTGGAAATGTAAGTGTTTATTATTAACAGCTTCTTCAAGTCTTCTTCAAATGTAAGTGTTTATTATTAACAGCTTCTTCAAGTCTTCTTCAAATGTAAGTGTTTTTTATTAACAGCTTCTTCAAGTCTTCTTCAAATGTAAGTGTCTATTATTAACAGCTTCTTCAAGTCTTCTCGTTCCATATATTGGAAATGTAAGTGTTTATTATTAACAGCTTCTTCAAGTCTTCTTCAAATGTAAGTGTCTATTATTAACAGCTTCTTCAAGTCTTCTCGTTCCATATATTGGAAATGTAAGTGTTTGTTATTAACAGCTTCTTCAAGTCTTGCATAAAGCAGCGTCTTATCCGAGAGTACTGTAATCATAGATTTCATTTATAAATTTTATTTATGAATTTAAAGGAGATTAAACTGATATATAAACAGGGCGAAAGATCTGAAACTGGCTTAAGGGGCTTCGTAGTCCCTCATCATAGCAACACCTTGTTTCACTTGTCAATGATACTTGAAATAATACTTGAAACCTTATAACTGTATTTGTACAGTTCATCAATTATTCATTGTTTCATTTGTTCATGATACTTGAAACCTTATTACTGTATTTGTACAGTTCATCAATTAATATTATTTAGATCTTCAATGCAATGGTGTAATTAACTGCTTATAAGCAAATGCATGTAGACAAATGTACATTTGTACAGTAAGCAGATATGATATCCTACCTCTTGCAGCTGCGTTTATTGGAATGACGAGTGGAGTGGCGGTTTGTCTCTGTTTTGGCATTCTTCTTGTCTGCATGAAGAGACGGAACTATGTGCAGTTTGGTGGACCAACATGGGCCCCTAGCTCAACTCCTGCAACTATGGTGAGTAGTTCAGCAAATGTAGGGTGACTTGTGATTTACCTAGTAACTATGGTGAGTAGTTTAGCAAATGTATAGGGTGACTGGTGATTTACTTAGTAACTATGGTGAGTAGTTTAGCAAATGTATAGGGTGACTGGTGATTTACTTAGCAACTATGGTGATTAGTTTAGCAAATTTAGGGTGACTGGTGATTTACCTAGCAACTATGGTGAGTAGTTTAGCAATTGTAGGGTGACTGGTGATTTACCTAGCAACTATGGTGAGTAGTTTAGCAAATGTATAGGGTGACTGGTGATTTACCTAGAAACTATGGTGAGTAGTTTAGCAAATGTAAGGTGACTGGTGATTTACTTGGCAAAATTATGGTGGGTGACTGGGTGAGACCAGACATAGTTTCAGAACCTACGCTATAAGCAACTATTTCTAGTCAGACTTAGTGATACATAAATGCAATTAGATCTATTCTAATAGAACTATAATTGTTCGAGTTTAAATTTCATATCATGGTTTTCTTCATACCTGATGAAATACACTGAAAATGATTCAACTCAAATAATGCCCTATAGAAACCCAACTACTCTACTCATATTTCAGAGCCAGCTGGATGAAAAACCTCTGATATACGGAAGTTCTGCTGAAGGATATAACGCGTAATGTAAAAACCTCTGATATACGGAAGTTCTGCTGAAGGATATAACGCGTAATGTAAAAACCTCTGATATACGGAAGTTCTGCTGAAGGATATAACGCGTAATGTAAAAACCTCTGATATACGGAAGTTCTGCTGAAGGATATAACGCATAATGTAAAAACCTCTGATATACGGAAGTTCTGCTGAAGGATATAACGCGTAATTATGTAACCGTTATTCAGATATGTTCGAGGAAATGACCACGATATCATATTTTGGCTGGACTAAAATTTTTTTATCGGAAAACTTTGATTGATTCTTTACAATTATTTTGAAATAGAAATCAAGAATTATGAATTGTTTCAATTGGTAAAAATAAATACAAATGAGCATAAAATGTAAACATTCGACTGTGAATTCACACGAAGCGCTTAAAATGCTCTATATTTTCCCGTCCCTAAAACTTGTTGTCGTCATATATTATCAAAGTTTATATGAAACTCACTTGCAAGGCGTTTTTTGATTTTAGAATTTTCAAAACTACTTCAAAGAATCTGTGATTAAAATGTATCACTGGAGTTTGCTGCAAATTATCAGCAATCTCCTTGCTTAAAGTTTGTTTGGACGAGAAAATATCGAAAAGTCTACAACACTAATTATTACTCATCTACATCAAAAGTTTTGGTAGTCAAAGAGCCACTGAAACATAGCATCATAATACTAATATCATTTTAACACAATCACATAAGTGGGTATTCATTAACATTTAAAGGTAAAATTATTTTATTCAAATAGCAATACCAGCCCTTGACGGTCAATAATTGTTATACACCCGATATCAAATTTTAAGCGCTGAAAAGCATTAAGAAGATTGTAGTAAACTTATACTGTTATTTAAGGATCAGCTTTACTATACGCATGAACTACATCATCATTCTTTAAGAAATTCCATGATGAAAATATCATTATCCAAGTAAAATTAAAATGAAGATAAGCATCAGTTTCAATGGCGATTTGAAAAACTGCCCTAATTATTGACCTATAATGGTCAAATTCAAGTCCTTCGCCCAATTTGTTGTCTCTCACAGTATTCAAATCACCTTCAAATATAGTGTACACATTTGTTGGACAGTGGGATAGGGTGGATTGCATACTATGTTACATCCGGTGAAAACTATCGCAAGCTACTGCTGATGCATCATTTTGATGAATTCATCAAAGTCTATTTTACCGTCCCCATTAATATCTGCTTCTTTAATCATGTCTTCAATGTCTGATTCTGCCAATTTAGAATCCACTGTGTTCATGATGTTTCGTAACTCTGACCTGCGGGAATTAGAGTTTTGTGTTTTTCGTTTTGGCGCTTTGAACGTGACGTACGTTTTATAAAGGCCTCCTAATCATTGGTCTGCTGAGCGAGGTTATTCATACTCATCTGCCTCATGGTTTACTGCTTCAATCATTACTCAATACTTGTAGTTAAATCCATTGTTTTACAAAGGAAGGGACGTGGCAGAAATTAGGCCTAGTCAGAATATCCATCAGACACGAAGTGCTATTGGTATGGGGTTCGATTGCCTTCATTTGTACCGAAAAGCATTACACGGACAAGACTTAAGTTCCGGTGTTCACTGTTACATTACCTTGATATAAAACCATCGCCATCTTTATCAAAGAAGTTGAATGCATCGATGTAGTCCTCTGGTGGCTTTTCCTTTTGGAAGTGAGGTCCTATCAGTGTCTTGAACTCTGAAGCATACTAATGATATTATGACTTGTGGTTTAACAAAATTATCAGGTAAACAACTTGGTATGGACAGGGATTGAACATTTGACCAATTATCAATGGGCAAATACGGCCAATCGATTTGTAAAAAATTCAGCAACGTGATAAAAACCATTTTCGTCTCCTCCATCGCAGTGGTACGAATTGATATTTTCATGGATCCGAGCTGGTCAGGTGGCATTTTCAAGATTTCTTTGCAAAACGAACTTGTATGTATCCCAATAAATTTTCTAAGTTGTTTAACTTTCTAAACTCACCATCGAACTCTATCGTGCCTGACTTGTCGATGTCTGCTTCTGCTATCATATCATTTAGATCTTCCTTCGTGGCTGAGATACCTGCAAATTTTAACCTGTATATTTTTGTGCAATCTCGAGATTAAATTAAACATTTTCTCTTAATAAAGTCCAACAATTTCTTAGTGTTCATGAATCTCATACACAGGGTGAGTTTGAATACAACGAAAGATATAGAAAAGCTAACCCAGACAGCCCTAGACATCCTCAGTATTCATCAATGTTTAAATGTTATGTTTACAGTTCAAACGAAGAAGAATAGAAGATGAATAAAACTCACCCAATGAGGATACCATACTTTCCAACTCGTTAACATCAATACTGCCACTGTTGTCCTTGTCGAACATCCGGAATATATCTTTCAACTCCGCCAACTCAGCCTCCGAGAGCTTCACTTCTCCCATCAGCCCACCTGAAAGTGCATACAGTTCAGAAAATGATTTTGTAAAGGGGAAAGCCAGGTGAACTGAATTATACGGTTAGTAAAGATGTTAGAAAGTACCTGAAAATATGGTAGTGAATCTTCACGATTTTGCAATTATAACAACGCTCGATGGTTTTATAGCTTAATGAGTAGCTTCTATCGATGGGTATATGAATAACAATATTGTAGAAACAGATTTATCATAAGGTGTATCGTTGGCATGTTGTTACAACAAAATCATATGCTTCACTCTGCATGTCGAATTGGGAATTGAATAAATCAAGTTATAACTCACATTCACTCATATCAATGGAAATGATATCTATTTGGAATACCATTTTGCCAGAACTGTTTCGAAAGCTATATAGTTAAAACCGATTAATGTTCGATATAGTAGCTTATACAAGCTCAGGAAAAGCCCCTAGTTTTTATTTTATACTTAGTAAGTAAGTGCAGTTTAACTATAAGCCTCAACACTTCGCACACAACAATTTCAAGACAGCAACACAGCAACTCTTAGAATGTCAGATTAACTTTAATTGTTCTTTTTCCATGGTCCAATGAAGGAAACACCTGCTGCTTAATTAACTGGTGTCGTAAAGAGTGTCAAAGAAAAATTTTCATAACGGCTCAATAAAACGTTTAATTGCTATTAGAAGAGCTTTGCTTCGATATAATTTATTTTGAAATTATTAGCTTTAATTCATGTCGAAATAAAATAATGCATTACGAAATCGTTTCAAATGACCGACGCCTCGATGTTAAGTGTTACTCAATGTTCTTGATAATTGTCAATATTTACACGATGCAGTAATGCAGGTTTGATAATTCATGTTTTCCGAAAGAAAGTTTAACCAAATCCATGGAGTTGTTGTAAGATTTGACTCTTCGAAGAATCTCGAATTGCACTATGAACGCTCCTAATCTTGAATGATTTACCCTTGTCCCTTAGTTGATTAGTTGAATTACAAAAGATCCAAATACTCACATTCATTTTCATCAGGACACATGTGAAGTGAACACAGTCGGATGAATACACAGTAAACAAGATCTCGTCTACTATAACAGAATACAATCTACTTTAGGTCCGTATATAGCCCCTCGATCACTACCGAATTTAAGACTTGCACAACACAAAGGCTATTGCTATGTATACCAATATATTGGCTGTGGAGACAACTGAATCCAATAGATGGAGCAATAAAGATCAGGCTGCAGAGTATATTATATAACTTTGAGGAGGAGTATATTATATAGAACTCGCGTGATTGTTATTACTGCCCTCACCGCGTCAGCTGTGTCATGTATCCTAGCTGTGTCTGCATGTCAATATCCCACCTTCGATATCGGGTCTATCAGTTATACCATGCGTAGCAGCTCAGTGAATAGCTTTGCGGAGGAGGGAGTTATGGTTTACCAACTTACTCGACCCCCTCCTCAATCCTCATTACTATTTATAGAATGGAGTAATTACGGGTTGGTATATGAGAATACAGCAATTCGTCTATCATCTGGGTAAATTACTGATTAATTCTCGACAACCCGCTTCGTGAGAAGCAGGATCAGCTGTAAATGAAGGTAGGTGCTATATAACTACTCTGCTCTATATTATTCCCGCTATAACGAATCACGTTGTATAATCTGACAGGTCGAGGAGAATCGTGATATTTCAAGCTCTCTGCCTTTCTACTCAGCTGTGATTTGGTAACACCAGCTGCCCACATATATTAATGATGATCATGTGAACTTGGATGTATCTTGTAGGTAGGACAATGACAGCTGAAGCTAACAGTGTAACAACGGTAATATGTACGCAGTGTACGATTAGTAAACGAATAGGAGTGTGCTATCGGAAATTATTTCACGAGTGCCGTAGGCACGAGTGATAAATAATTTCCGATCAGCACACGACTAATGAGTTTACTAATTGTATTATCAACCGACTTAAATAACTAAAATACTAACAGGATTAAGAACAGCTTTCCCCTTCTTTTAAGTTATTGGCTTTTGAAAACCGTTGCACCAATATGCCGTGTAGCAATTTATGCACTCTATATCCAACCCGAAATAGGTTCAGTAAAAATATCCGTTTAGCTAAGCAATTCTTATTGATTGTTGATTTTATGAAGGAGCACATGTTTTGCAGCTAAGCCGCGAGAGTGTGACCATTGCGCGAACATCGCCATAGCAACATTTTACACGTATGTATAGGAGTGTGCTATCGGAAATTAGTCAACGGTACTTGGTAACACGGGAGGTTGATAATACTAGTTAGTGTAACTGATTTATAAGATGAGTTTATTTCACTATGAACATCCAACAACTCTCATTTTGTTGCAGCTCATTGAAAATAAAACACTACCTGCTTTATTCATGTGGAAATTCTGTGGTCGCACCAATTCTGTCGGTATGTATAAACAACAAGGTAAGTCCACGTTGAATAATTATCTAATTAGTAACTTGTTACTCCTGCTTATGAACTTCTGATAAACAATAATTAGTGTTTGTACTGCACCTGATATTTTACGTGGTTTAGCTGGCACGGGCCGCTGTCTGCTTCTTACAGCTGTATTTTCTAGCATTATCGTCGTACTTTGATCCGACATATCTCCCACTATGGTTCGACTTAAATAGAGTTGGAAATTTCGTCTGATCTGATTTGAGATGTCTACAGAAAACCTAGTAATGCAGGGTATTTTGTAAATTGCCATGACAACAGGAAATGTGTGTGCATTGTGCATGATATTGCTAAAATGTTAATATCAGCAATTTATTTTCTTCCTTCGTCCCATTGAATGGCCTTTATTGTTAACCGACGAAGGTTTAAGGTTTCATAAATTCTCAAAACGGTTCTACAATTGACAAAAAGATCGACAAAAAGTTCCTAAAAATTCCTACATGAAAAAAACAAGCAAATCCAATTAAGAATGAAACAAAGAAAGTTATAATGGGATAAAGATGAGATAAAGATGAGCAAATTGCAAACAAGATAATTGAACCGACCCTGGGAATCCGTACAGCACGATCACGACCAAGAGAAGACATCTTTAAACCATGATAATCAGATTGCAATCATCGATTTGAGCCTAGTGACGGGGTGCTCGTCAGCCACTAGGTAGCTCGGTCCACGTGGGGGATTATCTAAATTTAAACATGAATTGGGAGGTGATTATCATGCATAAGAGCGTACCGGTAAGATAATCGACAGATCGATTATCTTGTTAATGTGTACGTTTAATGATTCTTCCCCCTTGATGAAGGATAATTGGGAAGATTGAAAAGGTTTTCATGTGGTTTGTCTTTACTTTTGCTTTTTTGCAGTGTGACGCAGTTCGCAGTTCAGTTTTTATCGTTTATATGACTATGATCTTAATTTTAACATGGGTTTCAGAAAATTTTCAGTGATTAGTCAGTGACGAAAATGGTTAAGTCAGCAAAATTGCGAAACTTTCTTGTACGGACCGAGGCCAGTGATCTAAATGAAAACAATTTTCTTAAAATATTGAACTTATAAAGAAGTAACAAAAAGGAAATACGAAGAAACACCAAATCTTTATTCATAGAACAAAGTACTAAGTAGAAGACAAAGAACCTACAACTTAGAGTTAGAGCTAGAAGAATTGATCAAGTGGGTGAAACCAAGCTTACAATGGTATCATATGTACCTTCGGACTGCAGGAAGCGTCCAACTTATTTATCTCAATTCGTATAACAGCTATAATGATATGAAGTAGTCCGGAAACTGCGTTGATTAATTAACCAAAATCAGGGCTATGACGGTTTTGACGGAAGTTAAGCGAGAAAACTTTACGTAAGAGTTTTGAAGATGAATACTGAACACTGATCACTTATTGAAATAAGAAAAGGCAAGAGAGAAGGGTCATACAACTTTTATATAAGTATAACGTGACAGCAATTGACCAATGAAAAGCAAGGTGGGATCAATCAACAACCAATCACAATTGAGCAAAGCTATAGTGACCAGTGAACTTATGGGCAGTGCGTAATGTGCATATTAAACAGCAGTTAGCTCAGATGAACTGTAATCAAATTTAACTTTCGATAGACAGGTATTATATTCCCTCCACCATTCCGGCCTGAACCCCGCCATTTAAGTGTTGTCATATTTGTTACAGATATTACGTAGCCATCCCTGAACTAATTACCTTGGTGGTGTACATTTTTCTTTTGGGTTGTATCTATCTCCTTTTACGGTGCTTTATGTGTTTGTACAGTTTAGCTTCCGTAAGGAAACGTAAAATCGCTCGTTAATAGGCAAAAAATTTAGAATTACAACTCGATAAGATTTCTTATATACTGTAAAACTGGTAATTGACTTTATGTATTTAATTAGTATTTGCATATCTATTAGATTTGACATATTCCCATGCATTCGCTGTACTGCCGTCAGTATATCACCTGTGCAGAAAAGAGAGTGGCTAATTTGGATCTTAAAAATCGTCGTTAGTCGATATCTTTTATTTTTTGATTCAGCTATTTGAACAAAATGAATTAAGCTAAAATGATTGTCAAATTTAAGACAATTGCGAACACTACCTTTGAAAAAATTAAATTTTCCATTCTCTTTAACGGTTATAACTTGTTTTCAAAATAGAGATCCATGAGGTATATAGAGCAAGTCTG
>JH154460.1:86757-99028 GCA_000226015.1 Mnemiopsis leidyi | reverse complement strand
TTACAGCGATTGGCCTTCAGCATATATATAATTGATTGCTTGCCAATCATAAAATGCTAAGTTAAAGCTTTATAAATCGTGGAATACTTAAGATCTAAGATTTTATCATACCGCCCACAAATAGTAAGTCTTCTTGGTACCTTTATTTATCATGGACTATTTATTATGGGCGATCATTAGTAGTCGTTCTTATAGTTATTGATTATAGTGGAATAGAGGTAAAAATACACATTAGTATTACATTTAAATGTCTGGTCTGGTATTGATCAACTTGTTAATTGTTAATGTTCGTGAATGATGTTTTCCCGAATTTGGGAATGCTCATGGACGATTTAATATTTCACAAAAACGAACTAACAGAACTAAAACATGAAACTGAATTACTTTAATATATCCAGGTTGTGTCTCCAATTGATCCCAGTACCAAAGTTTCGAGTTCTACAGCGCCTCCCAAGAGAAGGAGATTGAAAGCTCAGTTTATATTCAAGAAAAGGCAAGGAGGTGCTTAGACCTCAAAAGATTGTGAAGGGAATATTTATAAGAAATTTGATATTAACACTCTTTTGCACATTAGCTCCCTAGAACTGGGATGCTTGTTATATAGTCGAGATTGCTTTTTAAATTTCTGCTGTTTTGAATTTTTACAATTTATGGAAAAAGCTAACAAAAATATGGTACTACGTCTAAATATTGACTGAGTATAATTTGAACAATGAGTTATCGAATTATCCATTTCATTTTTGATAAAAAATCAATTATTGATCGTCAATAATCATGGCAATTTATTTTCAAATGGTGATTCAAATTCATGGTGTTGAGTTGGGACAGGCAACATGTAAACAGTATAAAGCTGCACAGAGGAATTTGAATTTTAAATTATTTCAGTCAAGATTCCGTTTACCAAAATATCTATTCGATATTTACATCAATTCCCCTGGTGGATGATAATGAACAAGTTGAATCTTTTCAGTCCGGTGAAAACAAATCCTTACATTGCAGAAAACAAATAATTGTTATAAAACAAATGTGAGTAAAGTGGATCTGAATGCTTTATATGATTTGTATAAAAATTAGTTTAAGTATTAATGTACTCATTGAGCACACAATATAAAAGTCTTACTTGTCACGGTTATACCCGACTCTCGCAGCTCATAGCTAAACGTTAGACGAATATCATCTTATCAAAGTCTTACGAACGAGTTAGTAAAGCTAACAAATACCACTCGGTACAACTCTATGAACCCGCAACGTAAGTAACTTTATACAGTCTACGATTAGAAGGATACCTCCTCCTTGGATTTACCACGAAATTCTGTGGAGACAACTCCGTGTCAGTATAGTCAGCAACCTCGCCACCGAACGACCTGCACTTTCTAACACTTCTCGGTCGATCTTGTCGGGAGGTAACAGTATAGCTGTCTTCTATAACAGACCATCGTGCTAGACGCTGATCAGCTGAAGTTTCTTTCTGCTTGGAGGACCTCAGGAGAACATCGTTCCTGATACTGGAATCGCAATAGCGATATCTGTCGGTCCAGGTGCTGGATTTCTTCAAGACTTCGGATCTAGAGGGTAAACTTGGAAGGATGTTCTGAGAGATGGAGGGAGCGGGGGAAGGTGTTGTGCTTTGTCCCCAACTTGGAGATAAGCCTGACGAGCTCTCCCAACTGGGAGACGAAGCTGATGATGGGGAGATTGGACAGAGATTACCTGCGCTGATAGTTTCAACGGATAGAGACAAACTTCCTGCAGCTGAGAGGTCAGGTGATGAACAATACAGTTCGGTGGTGGGTGTTGGAGCGAATAAGTGTTGATTAACTTTCGCTTTTTTTAGTAAGACAGGAATCTTGCTTTTGGTAAAGGAAGTCCGGACAGCTAGAGAGCCCCTGCTAGTTTGTGTGCACTCGGAAATGAAAGTTTTCCTGTTGGTTATCAGTGGATATTCCGTGTTAGTTCCACATTCGGTGTACCGTGCTGGTGAGGAACCGGTCAGCACTATCGGTACACCAACACGTTCTGTGTTCGACGCTCTATCACAGACCTGGGCAGAGTTTGTGTTGACAGCCATCTCGCGGTGGTCTGGCAGAGCGTCAACGTTGCTAGGCAACTCTTCTGTTTCACAAGCAACCTCTCGGGTTAATCTGATGCCGATGTTTAAACGCTTGATAATAGTTTCGATTCTGAAAATACCCAAGAAGACCACCAAAAACAAGGCGAGATAGTCAGAGAGATCGTGTGTGTGGAAGGTAGGATTATCTAGTAGCGACATCTTGGTAATGTTGGGTAACTGCGAGGTTCGTAGATTGTATAGAAGTTGTAAAAAACTTAGCTGTCTTTTAAGCTTATAGGGGTATTTGTTTTCGTTCACAAATATCCTGACATGAGATATATCAAGAGAAGAGAGATTTTGGAGCGGCTGAATCCAGTTCGAAAAGGTAGGTTAGCTCTTCACTGAAACATTTAAGGGCATGTAAGGTTATTGAGACACATTACGTTCAAATTAGTAATCAAGTACTACTAAACGTTTTACAAAGGGCTCTTAAAAGTTTCCCATTTCCTTGCATTTAAGCATTTAGATTTTATGAGGTTATGGCAATAAATAGTTTTTAACTGCTTCGTGAAACATAAAAGTTGAAAGCGCTTTGTCACTAATCAATTGATCTATAAACCTAAGGTATAAAGCTATTAGAAAAATAATTTTTCACCTGAATGCACAAAAATACCACGAAATACAATCTTGATAAAGCCATGCTCGGTCGAGATCATGCAAAAATGAATAAAAGGGTTACGTAGAGTCTGCTGTGCGATGGCAGTATAATTTGACTAGCTCAATATGGCCTAATGGCAGCAATATGATATTGGTACGACTATCATTATACTACTTGCTTACTTGGTGGAGCCTACTGCTGCTAATGAAGCACGCACAGTAAGATTTAGCGACTTAATTAATTAGAGGCTGTCATTGTGACAAATTATGAAGTTACCCTGGATAGTTCACCTATCTTTATTGAAGGAGGAATGAAGCGATGAATTAGGAAGAGATGGGGCAAGGGCAGATCTGGGATGGATGCTGCCATTAAATTTAACCTTTAGTAATAACATGGAATCAAGCTAAATGTACATTTGAAAGTGTAAGCACAATGTGACATTGCGGTAAATAGCCGCGTATACAATAAAACACAGTTCTATTGGTTCTTAAAAATAGTCTAGTTTGCTCTTTTCCTTTTGATTGTTCAGTGACACGTTCCTAGTGAGACATGCCCACGAGGAACATACAGTACCGCAGTGACATCATAGCAAACAGAACGGTCAATAAATTTGTATTGAACTACTGAATTATTAAGAGCTTCATCAGTATTCTCGTAATCAGTAGTCATCATAAGGAAATGATCTTAATTGACCAAAGTTGATGAGCAAGGAAATTTTTGCTTTTGTATCCCAATATTATAGCAGATTCATTATTGGTTTAAGCAACTTGATGTGGTAGGAGCCAAAACACACAAACTTATTACAGAAATACGAATCGAGAATTGACATCGAATCCAATGCAATAGCGGACAAAACCTGGTCACATGAGCTGTTCCTCTGTTGTGATGCATGCGGGCTGTGTTGCATAACCGCTTTGTTACCATGTGTAACGTTCGGAGCTAATGCTAAGCAAATAGAAGCAGGTAAATCGCTTCATAGTCTTAATTTGCAACCATAATATATTTTATGGATCATGATAACGCAACACTGATGAGAAGAAAATACCCGTGTAGCACTTATTCTTAGGTCTTCATATATTGGTGTTGATTTTTAGATTTAAATATTTTAGATTTATTGATTCAAATCAATTTAGCTCTTTCATAATGAATTAATTGAAAGATCAAGCTCTAAGTTCAATTATTTCACAGGATCGTGTTGCTTCCACGCTGTTTGCTGTCTGATTCCATTCATCAACTGTATTGTTCTGCAGAAGATCAGAACTCAGATTCGGATGAGATATGGAATAAGTGTAAGTAGTATGTAAAGAGCTGTTTCATCTGAAAATGGTGATCATCAACAAAATATTGATAAATTAAGGACTATTTCATGTCTCTTAATATAATACGTAGAATTAATGAAGCATAAAAAGTGCACATCCAGAAATAATTCCATAATCAATAGTTGTACAATGTACGTCAATGTTACAACATTGACTTAGATCTCTTATTGAAAAACTATTGTGCACATCATGGATATCATCCTATGATTGGACTTGCTCTCCACAGGGTTCATCATTCAACGATTTCCTGATGGTGTGTTTCTGTGCACCCTGTACGATACTACAAGAAGCCAAACAGTTGAAACTCGAGCCTGGGGACAACATCGCTAGAACCTGGTGAAGATTGGATTTAGTCAACAACACTTGCTCTATAGATAGCCTGATTTTCTGGCTTAGTTTGGCTTTGTGGTATGGGTTTAGCTTTGAATTTTGATAATGATGAATTTATAATGGTGTTTCTATAATATACAGGTTTCCAAGAGTACATTAGATTTTCTTCTTTTGATAGCATTGCGTGTTTGTGGAACTGATTTTTTTGTTCCTTACAGCTTATTCCAATGAGGTACTTTAAACAGTGAACACTCGGGACTGACGTCTAGAATTGGAACTAAATCTATATTTTTTATTGGACGTAAAGGAATTTATTGATTAAAGTATTTATGGAAACAAAATTAATAACTTGTCTTACTGTCTTTGATATCATCAAAAGAACCAAATAATATCCCACGAAAACAACACCAAATTTATCTATTTACTGGCTTATCTCCAGAAAGGCGGAAAATGTTCTCCCCACTAGAGCATATAAAAGCTGATCATATCTCTAATTTTCATTGTTTTAGAGTATTCCAACCAGTCATCGAAGTTTTTTATCGTTGGCAGCTAAACCCCC
This sequence comes from Mnemiopsis leidyi, assembly GCA_000226015.1. NCBI lineage: Eukaryota > Metazoa > Ctenophora > Tentaculata > Lobata > Bolinopsidae > Mnemiopsis > Mnemiopsis leidyi. The sequence continues at coordinate 94,112 of JH154460.1, read as the reverse complement.
CCCTTTCATAGATATATTCAATAATGAGGATTCAAGGTTCAACCAGATCGAAAGGGATCATTACAGCATTAAGATAATTGTTGACTCAATATACCAAAGGTACCATGAATATTCAATATCCACCACTGCAGCAGAAACCTTTAACCCCCTATATAATTACCATTGTTCACTATAAACGGACATCTTACTCCTGCTCACATCACGATGTTTCGATTCACATTTCACGTACACGTTTGTTTAAAGAATCTTCCCTTCACAACAAGATGAAAGTACCTTCCTGATGTTGGTATTGTCCGGTGAAACTGAATGTCTGCTTATATCATTTTCGTGGGTGTAGCACGTCACGTGATAGCTCTTTAGTGATACTATTGGTTGAATCTGATACACGAGATCAGACTTAAGATTCGCTATTGGAACTGATTTTAGAGTCACGAACAAGTGTCACTGATTTCAACTGATTTTAGAGTCACGAACAAATGTCACTGATTTCAACTGATTTTGTTCATGGTAACTGTTATAAAGGTATGAACTATACGCAAGTAAACAGTTGCTTGAATTGCCAATAATATATTTTGGGTGTGTTGAAATATTTACACCTGGCTAAAGGAAATTCGTTTCGCTGTTGATATCGCTTTTCTGAATAATGTTGTTACAATAACAAAATGAAATTGTCCATCGACCATTGCACTCGTTCTATTTAATAATTTAGCTTTTTCCACAATAAGAAGTTTTTGAACCCACTCTGGAAATCTGGAATATTTCATTTGCAAACTCAGGATGACAGCCGTTAACTTCTTTTAGTTATTGATTCAGTCAAAAGGCATTTAAGTTATGTTTCAACTAAGATTTTTAGTTATGTTATTATTTGCATTATCATTAATTGAAATGTTCGGGGTTTTCTCATCATCTTGCTACTTTCCACAAATTGAAGTTTTTAATGGATTTTAAGCAGCCTCTTGCCCATTTCGACAAATCTACCGTACAACGGTACTTACTACTTTCTTACCGACACTTTTTTCGGAATACTCTATTACTCTACGCAATTAGTTGATCAAGAGCCAGTAATGGTATTTTGATATTTGATTGCATCATCTTGTCAAATCGATTATCGAATACATCAGCTGTACCCGAATGATATTCTAAAAAAATAAGGTTTCAAGCAAGGTTTCTGCTCAAAAGTTTCAGTGCCCAAAGCTATAATATCATTATGATTGTGAACATCTCGCCTACTGGTTATTTATCATAACAAATCCATGAACATATACAATCCATCTAACTCTAAACTGAGAACAATAGATATGCCAGTAAATGCTCCAAAAAGCAATCGTCTTAAGACACGTATGAGCTGCATAGTAAAGCTAGCTGTTCAAAGTACAACTAGAAGTCTGCAATGAGTACATGAATACCCATGTTAGCTGTACCAATCACTGTTAGCTGTACCAATCACTGTTAACTGTACCAATCACTGTTAACTGCTCCAATCATTACTTCGTGACCTGGCCTGTCAGCATCTGATCAGGTTTGAACAAGAATCTTCTGCATTGAAGTCAAGCGAGTGTTAATACCACGATCGTCACAACAGCTGCTTGACTAACTATATAAATCAATTATAGTATTATCTTTTAACTATAAACAATTATCTACCTTTATCTATTTATTCTCTGACTCATTATTTACTAAACCTACCGACCACTGGCGCTACTACACCTATGGTTTCAATAGCATTAGTGATCTCTACAATAAAGCAGGATGTAGTTGATTTTCACACGTGTAGTAGCGCCAGAGGCCAGTATACCGGCCTCTGGCGCTACTACACGTGCGAAAAGCTAAATCTTCGTCAAACTGGACTCAAAAATTATATTGTTTTATAATTATGCAACCTTTGGCATCAATAGCATTAGTGATCTCTTCAATACAGCAGCAAGGTCAGAATAAGGGACTCAGGTCATCGGCGGATGTAGTTGATCACGTGGACATCCACTCCAAACGTATAACGGCATTCCAACGTGCTAAAGTACTTAACTTGCTCGTTTATTGTAATTGTTTATAACTCGACTTTTTCTTGCTGCAGACGTTGGGAGCATACTTGATGATTGAGAATTGTTCTGAATTGCGGAGCTTTCAATAAAGCTTACTTTAAGAACATTGAGAATATAAATTGCTGTTTTCATCATCTATGTAGCTGCACAAATAATACCAGGTATAAAGAACCACACAGAAAGTTTATAGTTAACTTTTCCTGGTTTATCTCCTATCATATTCACTTCATATCATTATATCATTTTACCTATGTATATCTTTTGGAAGTTAATCTTTTAGATTCGTTGTATACCAATTACCAGTATTTGAAAGTAATGATGACATTTAGAGCTAGTTTTAGGTTTGAATTAAATGTCCACAGTTTTGAAAATTCTTCTTCTGATTGGCAGTTGGAATTTCATTGACAGCGACTCAGGTATGTACCACAAGACATCGATTTTTTAAACTTTCATATGTAATTATAAACTACCAATAGAGTTACAGAAATTTAGCACAAAACGGTAATTTTTCAATTTATATGAATAATTAAACAGCGAACAAATTATAGACATTCAGTAGGAAACGTGTGAGCATTTATCCGTAGACTTATCATATTGGTTTTCAGCAAAGCTTCCAAAAGTTAAAAAGCTGTGGAGAGACGACAAGAGGTGTGGCGAATACAACAATCTTCCAGACAATACACCTGCTAAATGTGATCCTGACAGCGAAAATCCATGCTGTGATTGGTTGGGATGGTGTGGAAACACAACCGAACATTGTTCATGTGAAACATGCGTCGACTACAGAGTTGAGTACAAGGAATGGAGAGATTCTGGTGGTGAAGTTAAGTGGAGAAAGGATGGAATGTGTGGTGCTTATTTCACCCTACCGAATGGTAAGGCTACCGAGTGTGAACCTCATGGGGAGAAACCTTGTTGTAGTGGTGCCTGGTATGGAGAGTGTGGTAGAGATGACAACGCATGCTTTTGCGATGATTGTGTCAACTATAACTTGGTTGACAAATTGAGGAAATTAGGCGAAAATTGCACCGTTGCTAGATGGAGAAGAGGGTTTCTTAAAAACGTGTGTTTTGATGAAATGACGAGACGGGTGTATTTCAAGTGCGTGCATTCTGATGAATACTATAATGCTAAATTGAAACAATATGAAGATTCTAGTGAATTTTCTCATCGATCTCAATTCTCCTATGAGCTCGAAAGTGTTTCTAAAGTCTGTGATAATGACTTATCAGTCTATCAAGCTTGCGGATTTAACGATAAAATAACTGAAAGTAAAACGAGTGTTTTATGCGGAGGTTACTTTTGTGAACAGAAAAATACAGATGATAAGCATCAGTTTTACGATTGCATTGGCACTGATTGTGGACCTGATAATAGATTGTGCAGAGAATCACTTGACGAAACAATGTGCAATGATAAATGTGACACTTCTTCATGTGAGGATGAAGGTTACTGTAACGGCTTCAAATACGGACTTCACTGTGACACGGAATTTGGTGATTTTTTGCCCGTAGCTGCAGTATGTATGGATAAAGAGGGTTTCTGTAGGGACAAATCAGACCAAAAAGATTGTAATGACGTGAAAGGAATGATGAATGAAAGCACATGCATTCACTACTTCTTGAAGGAACATACTACATCAGATAACGAAGCCGTAGAAGTAACTGTGCCGATACTGAACTATACAAGATGTTCAGCATTTGATCTGAGTCAAAGTATAACCTATCCGTACTGCTTGAATTACTTAGACCAGACTAACTGTTCGGATCCCCACAGGGTAGGAGGACACTGTAAAGTGAACGGTTTTATGTCAAATGTTTCTAAATTTGTAATTTGTCATGACCATGATCGAATTACAAATACTTCAGTCAATATTTGTGACGATGACAGTCAAAATAACTGTGTATCGCCGTCCGAATCCTGTAGAATACACAAGCACAAATTGTGTGATGGAGTTCAGGACTGTCCCGATGGAAGCGACGAAGTTCATGACATGTGTAAAAGTATGACAAGTAAAGGAGGCTTCGAATTTACCTGTACTCGCATATTCAACACAGAACAAGAAAACATTCCAATCCCAGTATCCTGGATATTAGACAATGAAACTGACTGCATGAATAACGATGATGAAGACTTGAGTAAGTGGAACTTATGTCAAGGAGATTTCCAGCAAATCTTAATGCCCGGTGAAAAATGCGAGGATGTCTTTAAATGTCCTTATGGCAAAGAATTATTTGTGCCATTTGATCAACTCTGTGATAAAGTAGAATCGTGTATAATCGTTGATGGTGTGGAAAATGAAGTTTGTCTGCGTTGCTCGAGACTTTCCAGTCATAAATAGAAAGGCTTCCTTTGAAACTGACTTGGCTGTGCACAATGTTTGCAGCTTGTCATCTTGTGAAATCAAAGAGTTTCAGAGGGATTCAAGTGAAATATTTGGAGTGACCTTACAAAATAAAATAAAAGTTCCGATGGCGAAGGCGAGCTGCAGCAAGATTTTTGGAGAACACTATCTGTTTCTCAGTTGTATGGGTCTTTGCTTAGAAGAAGAAGTTACTTGCCCTCTTGACCATACCAGCCAAAAATTGGAATACAATTCATGCCCAGGGCAGTACCCAAATCGGATTTACACTATCGCAAATAACTCGTATTTAACCTTTGTCTTAGAAACAGAACACAACAATTTTCATCAGGATATCTTTCAATGTAGTAACAGCAGATGTATCAAATACGAGCAAGTTTGTGACCTTACAGACCATTGTGGGGACATGAGCGATGAAATACACTGTAAAAATCATTTGATTTGCGAAGATACTCAAAATTCTACCAAGCACCAGTTCATATCTTTAGCACAGAAGTGTGATGGAATATATGACTGCTTTGACCTCTCTGATGAATGCAATGAAGATTGTGGCCGAGAAATTTTAGGTAACTGGTTTTTGAAGATAACATGCTGGTTTATGGGAATTTTGGCGATGATCTTCAATTTCTTCTCCATGACAAGTGGATTTGATTCTTTAAGACGCTGCGAAACGGAAAATATGATGACTTCTAAAGCACTTATGAGTTTGATCGGATCAGGAGACTTTCTCATCGGCCTATATTTGGTGATGCTATCTGTTTATGACAGCATTATATTTGGAAGAGAATTCTGCAGATACCAAGCTGTATGGCTCTCCGGAACAACATGTCTATCTCTCGGAGTTATCAGCACATTCGGCTCACAGCTATCTCTCTTCACCATGACAGTTCTAAGTGTCATAAGAATGTATGGAATTACTTGCAAACCGATGAGAATTCCTGGTCCCGTCACGAAAAAGTCAATCGTGTACACGACTTCTTTGGGAGTGCTGACCATCTCAGCTGCACTTGCAATAGCAGTTATACCCTTGTTACCTTCCCTTGAGGATTACTTTGTGCAGGGTATTTACTACGATCCCTCGTACAAGGTATTCATTGGATTTCCCAACAAAGATAGGCACGTGAAAGTTTTACAAACATATTACAATTTTAGCACGACCGTTCATGATGATGCAAATATTTCCACAAAAATGTCGTGGAAAGAAATAGAAGAAAAAGTGGATGGAATGTTCACTAGAAATGAAGGAATCCTAACTAGAAAGTCGGTTCATTTTTACGGCAATGACGGTGTGTGCTTGTTCAAGTACATTGTAAGGAGTGATGACGCAAGAAGAAGCAGACACACACAGGAAGCAGGACTTGATATGGGAGACCCTGTTGTGTGGACTATGCTTGCAGTGAACCTATTTTGTTTTGTTGTCATCACTTGCTGTTACATCATCATCACCTGGAAAACCAAACAATCCTCTCAAAGATCAGGCCAGAACGAAAACCAAGAGAGACAGAAGAACGAACGAGCGATTCAAAACAAAATCATGATAATCATAGCAACAGATTTCCTTTGTTGGGTGCCCTTCATAGTTATCAGTGCATTGCACAATCTGAGATATATTGATGCATCATATTGGTATGCTTCATTCACCATGACAGTCTTGCCTCTCAACTCAGTCATAAACCCACTCATCTACGATAAAGCACTGGGAGATTTGATAACAAGGAGGTTGAGGGGAATGAGAAGGTCACTGAGATTAGCTGCTTCAACGCGGATAACAATCATTAGCAGGTTATTCGAGAGTGATGGGCAGGAACAGTCGTCGGAGTATCCTGAGATTGGAGTGACTGACCAGGTTCCTCAAGATGAAGGTATTAACATGGATGATGTCAAACTTAATGATATAGATGTTACTGATAATTGGAATGATGATTGCAGCACGAATTTGGATTGAATGAATTATGTGAATGAACTGGTTTTGCTGATTTTACTTATGCCATATTATCATTATCAGGTTCCTCGAAATGGAGATATTCAAAATGATGATTTCAAACTTAATGATATTTAATATTTATGTTTATGCAAATTGGAATGGTGATAACAGCGTTGTTGTTTGATGAAACAAAAATTTGAATTGGATTTGATGTTTTTATTACTTATTTGTTATCTTATTGCAGTAATGTTTTGTGATTCGTGAAAATTGATGTAATTCAAGTAAAGTCTTTCAAGTAATTCGAATAAATTTTGTCTAACAATTTCAAGGAATGTAATGATCACAATTCTTTAATAGTATATTCATGAACAGAAAGTTTTCCAGAAAAAGTTGATTTTAATAGCATATAATGTATAATTGCAAAAAATTCATTTTATTCAAATTTCATCAGGATCAACTTCCATGAGTGATTTCTCTCCGACAGATGCTGATATTGTAAAGTTGTAATGCGTATCCTGACAGAACCTGGAGCTGTACATGTGCTATGACATTGGTCTTCCTTTGGAGCAAGAGTTCTGGCGGTAAAAGTTGCTGGAGGAAAGATAGAGGGAAATAAGAAAGCCAAAGATAAGGCCATGTACAAGTCTCATGAAATGGATTTCTTTCTGGGGAAGTTGTGTTTGAAAGCCATGTTGAGTTAAAGACAACAAATACGGAAGCGATAATGATCAGACCGACAAGACAAATTAGGTTTCCAAATATCTGGCGAGGAGAGACCTCCATCACGGAGAGTGGAGAGAGGAGAGAGGAGGAGAGAGAGAGAGAGAGAGAGAGAGAGAGAGAGAGAGAGAGAGAGAGAAGAGAGAGAGAGAGAGAGAGAGAGAGAGAGAGAGAGAGAGAGAGAGAGAGAGAGAGAGAGAGAGAGAGAGAGAGAGAGAGAGAGAGAGAGAGAGAGAGAGAGAGAGAGAGAGAGAGAGAGAGTAGAGAGAGAGAGAGAGAGAGAGAGAGAGAGAGAGAGAGAGAGAGAGAG
>JH154460.1:60884-83740 GCA_000226015.1 Mnemiopsis leidyi | reverse complement strand
GGTACGTAACTAGGTGACAGGTACGTAACTAGGTGACAGGTACGTAACTAGGTGACAGGTACGTAACTAGGTGACAGGTACGTAACTAAGTGACAGGTGCGTAACTAAGTGACAGGTACGTAAATAGGTGACAGGTACGTAACTAGGAACATGTACGTAACTAAGTGACATGTACGTAACTAAGTGCCAGGTACGTAACTAGGTGACAGGTACGTAACTAGGTGACAGGTTCGTAACTAAGTGGCAGGTACGTAACTAGGAAACATGTACGTAACTAAGTGACAGGTACGTAACTAAGTGGCAGGTTCGTAACTAGGTGGCAGGTACGTAACTAGGTGACAGGTACGTAACTAGGTGACAGGTTCGTAACTAGGTGACAGGTACGTAACTAAGTGGCAGGTTCGTAACTAGGTGGCAGGTTCGTAACTAGGTGACAGATACATAACTAGGTGATAGGTACGTAACTAAGTGGCAGGTTCGTATTACGTTACTATGTGACAGTTCAGTTGTTAATACTATCGTGCAACAGTAACTATCAGGATACTGAAAAATCAGATGATTAACATCCCACACTCTCAACAACACGATTAACAGCTTTGATAGAGCCATGTTAAATTTAGCCCACTCACCTCTATCTTAAACTGCCGCCGTAAACGTCACGTGCAATAATTCCTTTCTCTCCAATTTACAGCAATAGGATCTACAGGATTATATCGTACACCAGCTTGTTCATAAAGTCTGAATGTCAATGAACCACATCTCATGAATGTTGTTCAAGACAGAGGCGAGTTAGGATCCTTTCTATTGTACTGTAGAAACAAACAAAAGGTATGGTAATAGGGAACTTGGCCTCGCCTAGCTGGCCCTAATCTTAGAATCTTATCCGTCATAAAGCTGGGTTATAACTTATATATAACTGCCTTAACTTATATATATAAGGATCCAAGCTGTTCACCTGGATAACCGAAGGTAAATTAAACGTTTTTTTCTTGCAAATTTTGCGCCTTCGTTATACCTCTAACAAGGTCAAATTATGATTTTTTCGTTCTAAATGTCCTGGAAATCGGAATACGTGAAATTTCGTCGACAAATACGTTTGCGTATGCATACGTTTGCATGCCACGCTACCTATCTAACAGCATTGATAATATTCATGCCTTGTATCGTGAGACTCAAACTAAAACGGCGCTATAAAAACATGCAATAGAACTATGCTGGACGTGTACTTTTTGTTGCTATGGCAAAACTGCACATCGATCTCGTCTGTCGCTAATTCCCGTGACATCCCGCATTAAGGAAGGCAGTTGTATCAAGTTGTCTACAAGAATAACAATATAAATAAAAGGTTTGAAAAGTCGTAACTCCTGAAAATATTTTTGTGAGATCTTTTTTCAACAAATTGTTGACAAGAAAATCAATCGGATTGTATAAGAGCTGACGCTATATTCCTCATTTAGTGAAATTTGATTTAATAATTTCCTCCTTTTATTCTGACGAGATTATATCCGTCTACCGTTCTAACCAAACGTTCAGCTTTGAGCTGCGAGACTCGGCCGGTATCACCGCGACAAATTCTATTTTGATTTTCGAACGGATCCGGCTCCCGCTACAATTGCCCCGCTATTTTTAAGCTTAAAGGAAATCTGCATGAAAGATATTTATGATAAAAATACGAAGTACATATAAAAAACGATCAATCGATTAAAATCCTACAAAAAGAATCTACACGCGCGACGGTGTACAATTACAAAGTCTTGCTCGTTGAAGTTCTAAGTCTTAGACGATCGGACGTTCTAATCCTTGTAAAGTCTCGTCCTATAAACCTCGTCTGAATTTCCCGTTTCATACAGCGACATCTCGTAGGCGTATTAAAATCGTGTTCAATATCCTCGCTCAACTGTCTTTTTAAAATGTTCCTCTTGTTATTGCAATTGTTGGTTTTTAGAGTGTCTGAACAGCAACAAAGTTTCTTGTAGTGGTCTATGTCCCCGTTAGTGTTATTAAACAAGATGGTACCATTTTTATTTATCTTTGTCAATGTGAGATCACTTGTTTCGTGTCCACATATTGACTGATGTGTGTATTCTGGCAAGGAATAATCTGATGCTTCTGACGCTGACTGATTTTGTTCTTCTGAATTAAAATCATTGAAATTGTCTGAACTCGAAGAAGAATGGTAGTCTCTAGTATCTGAACCGTTGCAACGAACATTGTCTAAGCTGATCTTTGGAAGAGTTAAAGATTGGTCAGTGATGACTGTGTCGATCATATCTAGAGTGAGCATCTGTAGTCGGATCATTTCCCTTCGGAGACTCTCGTTTTCTGCCTAAACAGTGATAAAGTTTCAGTAACTTTACGTCTTAGTAACTTTAATACAATACCTAAACAAGAATACAAGTTATTATGACTGAAAATATCAAATTTTATGATTATAGAAGGTTTGAATCCAAAGAGAGAAAATAGATACTTACCTCAAGGAGCGTCATTCTCCTTTTAAGCACGACCGCAAAAAGAGTCACGACCACAAACAAGGTAGAAAACATGACCGCTACTCCAATCCTAGCTGATTCTGACAGATCCGGACACTCATCCTTCATCCCGAACAGCCAGGTGGACAACTGCACCAGGATACTGGTAAAACACCCCATACTGGGCCGTCACCTTCTCTTGGCAACTTTCAGTCCTCTGGATATATCTATTAGTCACCTAATTACTTACAGTTCACTAGATATTACTTCTTTAGACAGACGATAGAGATGAGGACAGAGGTAGATATGGTCCTTTCAGATAAAAGTGTCGGTGTCGCTGGATTCCATAATAGGGTCTCATCTGGTGGTCTACATCATAAAATCTAAGTGAGGTTTACAGTTTAAAATCTTAGGAAACGCGATACAAGGTTGCGAGAATTGTTTAGAGCAAGAAGAAAAGCAAGCACGTGCAAATTCAAATGGGGAAGGATCACTATAGCAACCGGTATACAACTTTTGGAATTACAAATCAGCACTTTCAAGGGATCAAGAAGACGCACAAATCATTAACTATACTGCCTAACCTTGCCATGTATCATAGGTTTTTTCTGATAAACTAAAGAATACCTTTAGTCTTTTTGTATAAAAAGATCGCTATTTGATTGACAAGAAAGCCAGAGCCTTCGCCAAACGATCTTCGTCAATTTTTAGGCCATGTTGATGTATAATTGTTGGCCACCGCGAGTGGAAGCCTACAACAAAAACTGAAGAGAGCTTTGTAAAACATGTACAATTACACGTCACCTCGACAGTCCAGGTTACACGACAAAATTAGACAACACAATATGTACAAAACTTGACAGGCTAGTAACAGTGTCATCCCATACGAACAGGATACTTTGAAGTTTGCCAATAATTAGTACACCGCACATCGCGCAATGTACGGCAAGCTCCGATAAAATAATTTGGGTACACACTGGTAAACGTAACAGTAAACAGCAAGCCTATCTTTGTAACTGCAAATACAACTGCACGCACCGACACGTACAATATACATATAGCTGGTATATCGCACCATATGGGCATATGGTGTGTGGTTTAACTTCTGACGTAATTTCATCACCTCACTGTGACATAAAGTATTCGTTCCAGGTCCTTGAGTAAAACTGAACAGTATTACAACACCAAGAGTGTAGTCATGTATGTTTTCTCGTTATGATCAGATCAGCATCTGGTGTAGCTCAGTAGAAGATTTTACCTAAAAAGTTAGGGTTTTGTCAACTATAATTCTACTTTATCACCACTGCATAGCCATACTATAACTATTACTATAATTATAGCAGTAATTAATACACTAACGTTGATCAAGTAAATCACGGAGACTGTCTTTGTCTTAAACTGATCACCTCCACGAACCGGCCGCGTTTCTTACCCCCAGTAGGCCAGTAAATGTAATGCTCCCGGCTAAATGCCTATATGTTGAACGGGACTTTCTTGATGTATTAAAGCTCCACTATCTACAGCGAGCCAGCAGTATATTAATCATGGGCTGGACATAAACGTCTGAAGTTTATTCTTTAATCAAGCCCTGTTGTGGAAGATATTGTTATTAGGAACACTGAAAGAGCAGCTCGAACAAGGAGGCCAGGAAGTGTCCTAAAGTTTTAGTTATATGAATACACTAGGATAAAAACCAAGGTGGGGAAACAAGCTCAGCAACAAATACAGTTCATCTTCAATAACGCTCGATCACAGCTTTATCCCCAGCGGCAACTGCAGCAGTGCTATATAACTTTTTCACGGGGAAAAATTAAACTGGCAATGCTATGTATTGTATTTTAAAAGCTGAAAGCATAAATATCTTTTTCACGTGTAAAACAATAAAACTGGCGGTGCTATACAACTTTTTCACGTGTAAAACAATAAAACTGGCAGTGCTATTCAACTCTTTCACGTGTAAAACAATAAAACTGGCAGTGCTATATAACTTTTTTCACGTGTAAAACAATAAAACTGGCAGTGCTATATAACTTTTTCACGTGTAAAACAATAAAACTGGCAGTGTTATATAACTTTTTCAAGGGGAAACAATAAAATCATCGCAATCAGATAGTTCACATGACGTGGTATAAATACACGCTATAACTTGAAAGTAACAAAAATATACATGTAAAACTGCAAAAGTGATTAATTGCCACAAAAGTACTACGGTGCTTTAAGGACTAAGGTATAGTACTATGCTTTTAAGGTAGTACTTTGTCGGAGGTGTGACCAGTTTGCCTGTCAGGGAGGAAGTCAGGGATCAAATGCTTTGGCAACATTAGTTAATTCTAGCTGATTTACTTGGAAATAATAAGTAGGAGGCTTATCAGAACAGCTGAACGGCAAACACAATTCAGTTTTATATTTGAGTTTTCATTATTCAGTATCGGGTAAACATATTATTCATAACCAATCTCTCTTAGAAAGCCAGAACTAGTATCTATAACTAGAAGAACCGATATGGAAACACTGCACCTATAACCTCTTGGATCGTTCAATTACACGCGATTGTATGTTAAGAACAGGTATACCAAGCTGGCTTTGGAACATCTGGTACTAAAGGTCCGCCTATAGTTATAGTAATAGTTTGTTTCCAGCTACAAAATAGATACAACTGAACAGAGGCGGCTAGTGTTACTTTGTTTGTAATCACAAAATAACACTAAGTAGTATATTTGTTTGTTGATATTCATAGTTATAAATGAAGGGAACTGCATCCAATTCTACAGCAAGAGGGGCTGACAAACAGACGTTATTCGTTAACTTTATAGCATTTATTCCATCTCAATTCTACTAGTTGGCCTGTGGGAACAAGAGTTAATAGGTTTATCAGAAGGAAGACACTGCTAAGCTACGGTGAACAGAAGATCTCTCTGGAATTATTGGCCATGGAAATTATGACAGCTGACTGTGGAGTACTGTTCATTTTCTTTAAAGTGCTGTTGAACAGTATCAAATTTGCAATAGCCTCGTACCATTCAGTGTGTGAGTAGAAAAATTTCTTATCATAGTTATACATTTATATTCAACTTCTTATAAGTCCACAATTCTAACTCAAAGGTATTTCATAAATCACATATAAGACATTTGTTTTGGAGCAGGTGCGATGTTTTCTGCTGGACCAGGCAGCACGTGAAGTTCGACTAAGGCCCTGAAGTCTATTGTGTTGGGTCCCACCCATAGCACAATCACAATGGGTAATCATCACTCAAAACCGCTAATGGAACTCCAGACAATTGGATGCTCGAGCATGCACGTGCCTTGTTATTATAGCAGTGGGCCTTTTTTGAAGAACATAAATAAACCCTGCTAAACAATACTGTGCAGGAGTTACCTTCAAATGATGGAAGTTTTACAGTATAAAAGCTCTAAGAATTTTAGGGCCGCTTCTTTATCTTAATGAGCTTTGGTTTTACCAGTTTTGCACATTTTGTCCCAATCTTTTTTACCAATAATTTGCACCAATATCCTGCACCAATACCAAAGCATTATCAAAAATTCCACTCTGGTTTGTCTGAAATCAACCTTCACTATTGCCTTGTGATCAACGTGTTATTACAATCAACAATACTTGCAGTCATGCAGTGGACAACAACGTTCTTGATGGTGCTGGTGGCTTCATTTTGTTTTGCTGTTGAAGGTAAGAACAACTTCAACACGAATAAAATCTCAAAAAGCTAATAAGCAGGATTCAAATTTCTGACTGACACCTTCACGATTTTTATTGATCAGACTAACATTTTTTGAAGTATTGAACAAATGTATGTTAAAGTCTTGAAGTTATGACGGTATACTATACCCATATCTATCCGCCTATATAGGGTGCGATACTAAATTACAACAAATTTCAGGTGGCTCCAGATTGAATGACCTGAAGGACCAAGCCATCCAGGAATGGCCTGAGGTAGAACATGACTTTAGTTCTGGAGGACCCCTGGTCTGGCTTCAACGGTTAATCCACGGTCTTGTCAATTAGATATTGTTATGTTGGAAATGTTTGGCTTATATTCTTCACGATTGCTTCTTATTATATTTCTCAGTTTTTAAATCTGTTCTTTGCTTTTGTTTCAGCTTGAAACTTTAACGGTTTTAATCACTGTTTTAAATTTGTTTCTACGCTTCTGCAGACTCGTGCTTTGAAAATAAAAATGATTCCACAGAAATACTATAATTATTTGAGCAATCTGGTGATAGCATATTATCACCAAATCATCATGACATAGTGCCGTCGTGGTTGAGATAATCGACACTTATTCTGTACCACTTTTGAGAGCAACTTTTATCAAGGTAGGATATTCTTTAGCCCATATTCAAACTATTTCTATTTTATTTTTAATTTCTATATTTCTGAAGAATTTTCCAACAAATCCATACTCTAGAAATTTATCCATTAAAACTAAAAATGATAATGATTAGAAAATTAATTTATAGTCATATATATAAGCTTCCGCACTCAAATAATTCAGAAGTCAAGTCGAAAGTTTCCTATCATTAATCAAAAATGTCATACAACATCAAAACATCAAAAACTCAAAGTTTACATAATGCAGGTGCAACATGCAAAGATGAAACCCAAATGCACTTAATTAAGAAATGTGTTTTCGGGGAGGAGTCAAAAATTATTTATATCACGTGATGGCGTTTTTTCTCAATATTGATTGCTCAATCATGATCAGTCGCTGTCGCATGTTACAAAACATTTGTGACCCCTCCCAAAAATACCTTCCTATATTAAAAGTAAAATAAAACTAAAGATCATTTCCAGCCTGTCTGTCAATCCCTGTATACGTAGCCGAATGTCTCCTTTCCTTCCCACACCTCTTTTTGATTTTACAGCTAATGAAAGTCAAAACTATTAATGCTGCAAATGTCCCGACACCTGGAGTTAGATTATGGATTTTTAGGCATTTAATTTCATGATCGATCTTTTGAACAATGTAAACTAAGTACTAACACACTATGATCGAAGAGTCATAGGTTAGTTTCGTTGATTGATAGAGGTCCAAGTACAGATCCCTTTGGTACACCATCGCCTATTACGTAAAATATAAATTGCAAATAAAGGTGTTCAAAGATTTGATTGAACCTAGTAACCTACCAATGCCAATCCATTTAACGAGATATGCTTCGTATGTGTCTTGTCTTTTTGGAGGCTCTATGTCACCAAACGTTTTCCCTAAAACTTCGGCTTTAAAAATACATTTTGCAGCACTGGTTGTATCATTTCAATCAATTAATGAAACACAAATTTCCGCAACAATAAAAAGCGTTGAATGTATTTGCTGTACATTGGGATTTAGATTATTATAACTTTTGTTGCTCGTTCATAAAGAGGATGATTCAACCTCGATATCAAAATCATATGAGATGAATTACCTGTGGCAAATTCGGTAAATCTACCCGACCTATCAAAGGCTCGACATCCAAACTTCACAGACGGCTCCTGGGGTTAAGATATGGATAATGCTGTTGATTAGGACTCTACCAGCTGTCAAAAATCAGGGATGAACCTTAATTTTCATGACAGAGAATAATTTTACTGCAAGGATCATAATTATTCAAATCTGGCATAAATTTTAATCATCTAGAGTTTATCTTGCCTATAATCCCACGATTGCCGAAATGTATTACAGATACTCGTAACTTCATAAGACATAAGAGCATTGATTTATTAATTTCTTTGAAAAGGCAAGGAGATTGATCATAATACTACCATGTTGCAGCTAAGCTTACCTGCAGTATTGAGAAGTCGTGAAGGGCTATGTAGTTGTCCCTGATAAGATATCGGACGTCAGTCTCCCCTACTCTGGTTACGTTAGCCTCGTCGTATCTTCCTCGAAGAGTTGTTTTGTCTCCTTCCGGGGACTGTACAAAAAACTCGTATCTGAGGAGGAGGAAAATTCAATAGTTAAACTTTCTACTTAACCTTCTACTTTAGAACTTTGTAGAAAGCTAGCGATCAAAAAATGGGCTATTCACAGCCTTATTACAGCCTTTTCTATTGTTGCTGTGATCTTATAGCCCGACTTGGTTATAATATTTGGTTACGATATTGAAGGATTTCGATTCGAAAAAAACAAATGCTTTATGAAGAAAAGAAAGGAATCTTATATAGAGGGTATTTTTGGAAGGTTCACAAATTATAGCCAATCAAGAATTTGAAAGCACTGTTCTCCGGCTTCTTATTGCAGTCAAAGTTTGTCAGTTGTCACCCCTTCCAAAAATACCATCCTCTATGATTACCTGACAGAATTGGTTGTTGCTATACAACCATACCAGTCTGTGTTATTACATTGTAGGGGTTCGAAATCAAATATATGGGGCAGTGAATTCCTATCAAAAACCTGAAATGAAGCGTGATTATTGATCAACTGATCCCAAGTCCTGTCGACCATATTAATGTATAATGTTTTACTTCTCTTTAATAACAGATCGTCCGAAAAAAAGAGCACGGTGAATACAGGAAAGTGGAAACAACAAAAATGGAATACGGAGGAGCTCCATGAGTCGTTAATAGGCACAAAGCGGAAGAAGCCTCCTTGTCAAAGCAGAAGAAGCCTCCTTAGAAGAAGCCTCCTTGTCAAAACGGAAGGCAAAGTGAGTACCCAGAGACAGAAAAATGGAATCACATTTGAATGGCATCTGCTTGCTTACAAATGTCAGTCACTCGCAATGATATAAGACACTTACAGATAAAACATAGGCGAAGGAGAAAGCGCCCTTCTGTGGACCCTCCTGACAGAAGTAAGTCGCTGCATCACTTTTCTGTAGGTTCCTCAATGTCAGAGTACTTCTTAAACAGACTTTTGTGTCTCTGACGTCATATCCGCCACACATGTACGGGTTACCACATCTGCAAGGTGGGAGGTAATTTGGAAATCGACCGGGGCAACGTTATCTGTGTTGAGTCTTCCATTTGGGTCAAGAGAAGAAAACGTCTGAACCGATTATCTTATAACTGGAAAACCTTTTTGTTACTTCTAAGGTAGCAGTTAAACAATGTAGTTGAACCTTCATTGCATCTAAAAGCTGACAGCTACGCATCAGAATTTGATCAAAGCTAGAATCCTGAAGAAACATACAGCCTGTTTACCTGTAAGATTTAGAGCTTAGAGTTCTGTAAAAGAAATACAAATATCCTGATTTATACCTGTAAGACTTAGAGACTTGGTATTCTGGAACTTCCAGCTCTTCTTTGATACCGTTAACTGTCCTCGACCACTTGATTTCTTGTCCTGATGTGATGCAGTACAGCTTTATGTCGTCCCCTTCTTCTGCAACCTTGGGAGTGAATCCTTTTAAAGCAAAAATTCGTATTATAAAAGGACATAAGTTTTCGATAGTTGAAGTTCTAGTGTTTCCTTTTCTTTGTTGCAACCCGTTTTATTAGCGTTAGCAAACAAGCATAAATTTTAATCCCGTCAACGATTGAGTCAAAACCTTGATCTCGTAATCAAGGCCAAGGATCAATCTACCGAATGAAAGTGGCTGGTTAATGCTACACATGGTAATGCATTATTGAGTGATTGATTGAGTGATTGTAACCACGATTGACATACCCAAGATAAGCGAGAAGTAGGACTAATTAAAATCAATACTGTAATGTGATTACGAACCCTCCCCACAAAAAGCAAGGATGATAACTAGAAACATACCTGATAAGTGTAAAATCCAGTGATGGAGAGGGTGGGACTAACGAAGTATAAAAAGTGCAGGAAGGTCAAGGAAATATACATCAAAACTCATGGAACTGAAAGTAGAGTCAAAACATCAGAAATCTCGATCGAACTTAAATATGATTATGTATAGATTATTACAACTTGATTACAGTCAAGGGTTCTATTATATGGTTGTGCAATGTGCATATGGCCAAACAGATATAAAGATAGCTTTGTGAAGATATACTTTGACTTGATTTAGAGCACACAATATAGCAACATACTAGCACAAGTGATAAGTAAACTCGCGAAAGAAACAAATGTCAGTATAGATCCACGATTGAAAATGAAAAAGATGGCTGAATAACGGTTCGAAACTGAATATTTATGTCATCGCTCTTTTCTCATCAGACTGTAAGGCGGAGTTTTACCACTTTTCATCATATGCTGTCTAGATCAAGGTACGAGCTGTACAGAATTACACGATGATGGTATATGAGGCCGGTTGAATTAATAGTAGTCGCTAAACCAGTGCGCACGCGTCAACACCTTTAGCGCGAGAAAAGAGTGCAACCAATAGCAGCCTATAAACTCAACCAATAGCAGCTAATATAAACTCAACCAATAGCGGGTTATATTAGGGTTCTTTAATTTTCTCCCGTTAATTAGGCCAGGAGAAATGACTGTAAAAGAGGCGATAAATTCTTGGTTGACGAGAAAAAGTTGTGCTTACAGAAATCAAAGCGAGAGGATAAGAAACCATTCATGGGAATAAATAACTTAGTAAGAATTAAATTTGTTGTTGTTACTAGCTGTAATACAATAATGGGTGGACATGCATGATGACGTTTTCTTCTCTATGGTAACCAGCAACAATTTGTTAATGTGCTTATCATTACTGGATTCAATCATGACAATAAAAAGATGGTTATCAAAGTGACAACTGGAATATCTCGTAAGTTTAATTGTGAAATATGAGCCTTTTGCAAAGAGTTCAGAATTCTAAGTGAAATTGAAATCCTAAATTTTTATTATATGGTTAAATAAAATTGCATCGAGCAAAATCAACGATTTTGACAAATATCAAGGATAACTCTTTCTGGTATAACACCAACAGTTTATACTGATTACTGACTGTTTAACGACCGTATCTTTAAAAACTCGATACGTTATAACTCTGTGACATCAAGAGTGGGGTTGACTTTATTTTAAAGTTAAGATATTAAACTTACAGTTAATTTTGACACGCTAAACGCCTAAGGAACTTGCAAAATTCTTACATCTCGTTACATCCATCTAAATTCTATTAGTTCCTTGATAGACAATTATTAATGTCGATATCCATTTTATTTAATTAGTTCCATAAAATAATTCTACAAGAATAAACTTTATAAATAAGGATTGAATTGTCATCATTGTTTATCAAGATGACCCGATGACTCCGTAAATTACACAAAACTCTATCAATTCACACATGAAAAGTTGACCGCACTTAAACCATCCCCGGCCGAGGTAACAAACAACCCTCATGGGCAAAACAAACGAACATGGGCAAAGGGAAACAAGCGAACATGGGAAAGGGGAAACAAACGCGAACATGGGTTAAGGGAAACCAGCAATTTAACTTTTCTCCTTCCAAGGTCGGCCCACTTCAAGATTACCTAATTTCTAGCAGCATCATCGTATAAGAGTATAAGGCTTCCCCTATCTCTTGTGCTTAGTTAAAAGTAAAGAGTAAGTTTCTATTCAAGTGCCACGCGGGGCTATAATAGTTGGCGAGCCCAATTGTTCATGTTGATGTGGCTGGCACGTGTGCTGTCAAGACAGCTACGGTTGGTTGCTATGATATTTAGATTTCATGGCAACTGCACTTGACGAGATTCAGCGTCTCTGCGTCTGGAACTGTCATGCTGCTGTGTTTGAGGAGAAGAGAACTTGGACTTTTAGTTAAATTGCTTACAATTAAACTTTGTGTGACAATATAGTTTCGAGTCTAAGGGCATCAAGATTCAATTACCTTATTTTGTAGTTGGTTAGATGCTTTTTATATGTTTTAAAATATAGCACAAACAAAATGTTTAATTCTGATACGGGAAATTCTTAAAAACATATGCTATGGTTGCAAAAATGTTTTTCGTTGAAAGTCGTCTCCATATATCAAAGTCCATCGATTATGATTAGCTGATTCTATCACTTGAGATCACCGATAGTACTCCTATCTAGTATTCTAGTATAGTATAGCGACCCTTAAAGTTTTTCTAGGTTAGATAGTTTTATTGTAAGAGAGTCGGCGTATTTTGAGGAAGACTTTTGAGTATTAAATTAGCCCGCGGAACACTAAGAAGAAACAAAAGACGGCAGTGCGCAACTTGATTAGGAAAACTAAAAAAGTTTGACGTTCAACGGCAATAATTTACTGGAGCACTTTTTAATCGGCAACAAATAGAAAATAATCGGTTCATGGTTCGCTGGCGAAGTCCTAAGCATTGATAATTTTGCAACGTTTGGTCTTGGACCAATTACCAACGACACCTTGACACCATGGAGGTCAAAGGCAAATTATAAATACCTCTTTGAAGCTACGATGTCAAAATTTTACATCCTTCAAGCTAAGGGATTCTAGAATTAGGGGAATCTACAGGCTGTAAACTAACGACCCTAATCATAAATTGGCGTTTATAATGCAGCACCTAGACCCTGGGCTGAATTGCAGCTTGGAGATGAATTTTAGACCAGTTTGCCCTCGAAAGAGCTGAAAGCTTGCACTGCATAGAAAGTGATCAAAACCTGGCTGCCTAAAGAGGTATAATCTTATAATGCTGCAACTGTTAAGAGTCAGGACACGTGACTTGAGGACTGACCAATCAGAGAGCTGCCTTTGTCCGGCCAGCCAATCAGGAAGTAGGAATGAAAATCTGGCCAATCACGTTATAGGAAGCACAAGTGTGAATTAACGAAGAGAAGCCAACTTAGGTGGTATATAAGGTAGGTCGTGACCTTACAGTTAACGTACGGAGGTAGCCGGTATCTCTAAATAGAGTGCTAGGTAGATGTGCAGTTGTACTGTGTGTGTGTCATTGATTAATCATTGTAAGTCGAGGGATGTGCCTTTATCGCTCTGTATCGTATTGTAGACACTATTGAGGTGCATGTGTACTTCTGTTATAGTAGGATTGGTGGGGTGCTTGTATATGAGTGACAGACTGACAGTGCAGCGTGTTATAAGGATAAAGTATGCCTACTGTTTACAGGAAATTAATGACACGTGCAGCTTTGTATGTTACCAATACCATGGAAACCATGTATTGCATGTTTGCTTGCACATGTGGAGACGCCAGACATTGCAACAGTTAAAACTTAAGTATTCTGAAACGGGGGCTAAAAAATTTCAGGCTTTTCAATCGGTTAAATATTCTATAGAGGACTAAACGCACCTTTTACAATTTGACTGTTCTGCAGTAAACTGTTTACTCAACATTAGCAGCGGCAAAGCATCGCAGACAGTATTTTGATTAAAAACTTGTATCCGATATGCCCAATGAACGCAAAAAAACAAGTACTATCTTACTATGCATGCAGAGCTAAACCAGCTCTTATAAAACAGTAGAAATTAAAACAGTACTGAAAACAGTGAAGAAGCAAAGCTAGTCAAACAAACATTGACTCGAACCCCAGACGCGGAGAAGGTTTTGAGAAGACTACTTATAGCAAAGGCCAAAATACAACAATAGACCAGCAAAATTACAACAGTTTAGAACGACCAACTGCACCACTTATCAAGGCTGCTCAATACCCGAGCCTTGCCAAGCAGGTGCCTAGTGAGTCTGGCATCTTTACAAGCAAATGATCTGGTTAAAGTTGTCGTTGTGAGTTATATAAGAGGGTATTTTCTTTTCGGGTTTACAGTATTGCGAAATTGTTGGACATTCAAGAGTTCAAGACCATTGTACTGTGGCAATGTGGCATTCACTTGGCTCAACGTTCAAGAGTTCGGCTATTAAACTTGTCTAGTGTTTACTTGGTCGTAAAGCTATAACGAATATGATCTCCAGACACAGTCATACGGCCGATAGAAAGATCGAACTGGATGGTTTACTTGGTAGCTTATATGTTGAGCGGAGTAACTTGACTGCAGCCGTTAATACCTTGAACAGAGTGAAGACCTCCAGATCAGTTCAGCATACCATTACCAGGTTTTAAGCCTAAGGCTTTAACTAAACTACAACTAATATGAAACTATAACTACTAAACTACTAAACTACTATAAAACTATAACTACTGAACTACTACACAACCTACCTAATGTACTACCCGGGACACATTAATCTAGAATTAAAATAGTTAGAGAACTAATAAAGTTAGACAACGTTGGAAACAAAAGTCGTACAAAGTTGGCACATTGTTAAAGCTAGGACTTCACCAGCACAGCTAAGAATCAGAATTCAATCTTTAATCAAATAAAATGCAGTTGAAAATAATTGCGGGGCCAGTGCATAAGAAGTGCTGACCCTCACTACGCAGTACGCACACAGCAAGGAACAAGTGCCTCTGTCAACGGCACATTATATACCACCCATTGAATAAGGCATAGTGTTTAAAATATCAAATTACTGGGAATTACTGAGCTGGGAAAATTGGTGGTGCGACCTGGTAAGGTATGAAGCAACATAGCCCCGCACTTTTAGCGCATATTATCGCTCTGACGGGATGTATTGGCAGAGTTCCCTGGCCCTATTGCAGCCCTAGTGGACAAAACAAATACCTACTATACCACGACTCGATATAACAGTGGGGGACAAAAGGGAGCCACTGATCCAATAACGGCAATAGTGCTGGTAGAGCAGGGTGGGCTACTCCTGTGTACAGTCTTAGTAGAGGGTCTGTCACGTGACAGGGCAGTGAGCATGTGTTGGAGCTGGTAGTCATGGAGTTCCGGGCAGGTCATGTGTCTTAGAGAGACTACAAAGTACTGGGTGGGTGGAGTTTAGCGCAAGGGTGTGGGGTGGTGTAGGGGCCGCGCGCGTGGATTTCACGTGAAACGGTTCATGCGGGTTCGGAAGACCCGGGTTCTCTTGTCTCTGCAGTTTATGACGGGAGGATGTGAGGTGGACCAGGCAGCTGTTCAGAAACTTCGAGTTCAGCAGACACTTACACTCACAGATGAACTATTCTTCTTTCTAAATAAGACTAGAAGTATAGGAATGAGAAATAAATCCACTAAACCGATATTACAGCAGAGTGGTACACTGGATCAGCAGACAAGGCACTAGAAAATACAAAAACGGTGTTCCGAGATACGATATGATCGTGGCGATGAGGGTATGGCTGATCTCTGGCGTGATTACATTTGAAATACGGTTGTCAAAGTTACGATCGTCTGACAGCTTGAATTTGAGAGAGAGAGAAAGAGAGAGAGACGGAGCGAGTCACATCGTTTAGCTCGTTTGGCCTTATAAGGAACGATGTGACAGCAAACTTAATTGCCGTTTCAAACAGACAAATTTTTTTATGTGAGAAAGTTGAAACCTGCGATTTTTCCAGGTTTTGTATTTGATTTTGATAAATTCAAAATTATTTTGAATAAGAAATTAAGAAGTTGAAAATAAAAGCTTTTCCCATAACTTAAAAATCGACCTATGATCCTTGTAAGATTTTATAAGAACAAGCTTCGTGCCTTCGTGATCTAGCACTCATTGAATCCCTATTGTTCACGATAAGAATCAAGAGAATATTGGGTAGAAAAGTCGATCAGTTGATCAGCAACGAACTTACTTTAAAGATAATTGTATGAACAAATATAATGAGTAAGCTAAGTTTGTCTTAGCGTCGCGTTAAGCAGTTATGTCGCTAACCGGAACATTGGCGAGCCCGGCTGACAGTAGTAATTTGTTGATTACGATGGCATAATAACGATATAAGCATCGAATAGGTCGTCTGAACTAGCAGTAACTTCAAAATGACAAAATGATTAGAAAACTATACTTCTATTGCCGTTGAATTTCTGAAATTGGCAAGCACTCCCGGTTTTAAAAGCGTTTATTAGACTAGATCTAGAGCACTGCAGTTGACAACGGCGATCAAACGTTTGAGATGCGTCATCAAGCATCTAGTAGCATTGTCTGTGTCTTCACACAAACTTTCAAACACAAGGAAATGTTTTATTCAACAGTACACTACAGCCAGGTTGGCCTGCAGTGTATACAGAAAGTACAGCGATAGAATTAGAAAACAAGTCTCACACCGCGCAGGCAGAGAAGTGGGAAGAGGTCTACACTAGTTTAAACACCCAAACAGTAAAAGTAAAACGCACTAAATCCACTGGCAGATAGTGTACACTGTACAGCTCCCACTGGCTAACTCGACTAAGTTCGTGTGCTGGAAATAATTTTCTCGTCATTACTCCAACTGTCTTGCGTCGACAGAACCAAGAACAAAACCATCACTTAACTTTGGTTGAGAAATATTCGGCAGAGTGCGGTGGTTTAAACTCTTGGAGGAGGTAGGAGAAGTATAACAGTTGACGGGCTACGTTGTTAGCTGTATCACGTGTTGTGTATTTTGTATGGCAGTGTAGAAGTATTTTGATTTAGAATATAGTTTTGGATAGTCAGCAGTGTAAACATTTTTACTAAGTGCTAAGTGGGAAATAATGAAGGTTAATATCTCCGATATGTGATCAAAGTATAGCAGAATGACTAAATTTATTCAGAAATGTGGCTCTAGCTGTAAGTTTTTGTAAGTACGTGGAAAGTAAAATTTTTAAGAAACTTTGGTGGATATTGGCAAAGATTTATTGTATTAGTAAGCCGAAGTAAACTGACATGAAAGTAGATCAAACGAAAAATAATGGAGAACTATACACAAATTATCGAAAGCGTGGCCGGAGACTTGAGCTAGTGCAATTTTCGTAGACTGGCACAAATTAAACGTTTTACTGTCTTGTTAGAGAACAACATCATGCTTGCTATAGAATAGTGCGTATAGATCGTTTAGTAGTCACTTACATACCGAAATAAATAGACAAAAAACAGAGCTAAAACGTTTCCTTTTCATTTTCGATATTCTAGCTCTCTATAGAGGTAGAACCGACACAAATATCATTTAAATACATTTAATATTACAAACTGTTTAACAACAAATTATAGAAAATACTATAACTCCCGCGAATACGCTTTAAGTCCCTGCAGACTTAATTATGTGCTGTTGTAACAAAATGGAAATACTCTCGTCTATTTTTCATCTTGGAAGTTGGATTTCAAACCATGAGAAGACGGCGAAGTCCTGATTTAGATAGCAAGGAGTCGTTGTGGCGGGAAAAGAGTTCATCTCTGGAAATAGTCTGGTTGATCAGTGACAACTTTAAACGGAACTGGTTAGTTCATAGTGCGGTAGTGCGGTTACGAGCTTAACAGAAATGAACTAGTTTCTTGAAATTATGGTTTTCAAATATCGATATCTGTAGTGGCTTGTAGGCCTGATTCTATTGTTCTGACGTTGGGAGGTTTACGTAAAGAGTGCAGACGTATGGATACGACTGACGATAGCTCTACATAGTATGAACTTTACTTTACACAGTAAAAGTAGCATGAACAAACAATGTTACAATTGGAGTCATGCAATAATCAGTGGCAATATAAAGCTAAATAGCGCTCAACATGTCAACTACAGTAACTTTATATACTGCAATATCAAAAATTTCATGATAATAAATTTTCAAAATACTCTTTTCTTTGAAAAACCATGAACAGCACAGAATTTTATGAAAACAATGATGATTTTAAAAGGAATGTGCAATTAACTGAAAACTTGTACTTATACAACGTTAAAAATTGCAACAAAGAATGAAAGCATGGCGATACACAAATAAACAGTACACAAGCAACACTTTTGCATCTCGGAGTTGACAAACAAAACACTGGTTAAAAATGGTACAGCACACAGACTGTGTACTTCTCTGTTGTGGCACAGGCCTGTTTGCGTGTCCTTTCTAGGAAGTCATAGGTTAAATTAGCAGTTAATTATAGAAGTATGTGTTAAATTGTACATAAAGGTAGCAGGATGTAGCTGATAGAAAAGAAAACTGATAGAGGGGGAGAAAACTCGAGGTTGGGGAAGTGATGCTGTTTAATCCAGAACCGTTGTAACTGATGTAACCTTCGAATTCCACTTAAGTATCGAAGAACAATAAATGTCGTAGTTATTCTTTTATGTGCAGTAGAGCTATACAGCAATTAACAAATTGAGGTTAATTATTGTTGAATTTATTGTTTTTTTCTATGTTTTTCTCGAAAATGAAAATTTTCTGAGAAAATTCTTATCCAATAATGTTAATTAGTCTCAAGAGATAGCTCAAAATTCCAAATCGTAAGTTTTAGAATTCACTTAAACAAAGTATTTCAAATTAAAATGATGATATCAAATAACTCAATACAAACGCAATAGAAAACGGTAATCCTAGGGAAATGTCACGATCACAAACTTTCAAGAATTTCCCAAAACTAAATTGGTCCTGCTTAAGTTACGAGTGGTTACATGCTCTCACATGGTCCGATTGATATTGTTTGATACCAAAAACAAAGGTAAGACCAATAAATTTAAGAAATGAGGTTAACAATATTTTTCAAGATTCGCGACGCCTCCCCAAAAACACCGTTCTCTATTTTTTATACAAAATTGGCAATTTTGTGATCCGGCCGTTTAGTCTTCAAGTTCAACGATGATATCAATATCATCAAAAGCTTAAAGCAAAGGTTGGAAAAATCTGCTGCACCAAAATCAAATGCTCAATTAACAGTCAATTAATGCCCATTTCCTTAAAGACAAAATGCGCCGTTGTCTAAAAATATAAGTAGTGTGAATTCTAGTGATTTCTTAAATCGTAATGAAAAATATTTATAATATCATCACATTATATATCCTCTTCGATATTCAATGTTTTACAAAAATGAAAAAATATTTAGTCAGCTTATATCCGTCCATCTGCACAATTTCAACTGATATCATTATCGTGGATTTAAGTTTATAAAAGAGTCTCAGCCATACACTAACAGAAACTAAAATATAACGTAAAATATCAAAATCATAAAGTCAAGTCAAGAAGTTTATCATTTATGCAAGTGGAATTAAAGATTGTTCAATACATGTCTATGACTATACAAACTTCTAAAAGATATTCAAAACTCACAATAAAATTCTCAAAATGAAAAAATTCAATGTTCAATAACTAATTCAAATTCCATCATGAAAACAAAAATTACAACCTACAGTTACAACTCCAATTTAGACCTTACTTATAGTGTTCTCATCGACTGTTTTTGTAGTAGTTGATGACCGTGGCACGAGACTTCTGGCGTTGAGCAAAGTGGAGATTATTCTCAGACTTCTCTGTCAGCTTGTATTCGTGTCCTGGGAAAAGTTAAATCGATTTATGAATCGAAGTATTGTACCAAATGAAACGCTCATGTTTCAGTGACTATATGTAAGCTTTCGAACATACACTGTGTTCATGGTCATATGAAAATATAATTTATATGTCTATCACAAAAAAAGAGCACACTATAAAAGTCTAAACTACACACAAAAATTTAACGATTCAATTCATTGTGATAGACATAATTATATATTCAGTGTGACCATGAACACAGTGTATGGTCGAAAGCTTACAAATAGTCTGCACTGAAACATGAGCGTTTCATTTGGTACAATACTTCGATTCATATTTCTTTGCCAATTCCCTATCCATAAACCGACTTCGATCATCATCAACCCTCCTATGAAACATGTCATGCTTTCATAATGACGATATCGTCACAAGTAAAATTAGGTCCTTTAAATTGGAACTTAAAATTAATGAAAAATTTAAAAAAATCAATAATATGGGCGTAAGTGAGGTAAAGAGTAGAGTTTTCGCAGAAAGATCGACGCAGAAGCTTACTAATAATCAATGATCACAGCAAAAAGATCTTTGAAGTGAAAAGAATCTTGGAAAGAACGAGAAAAGAAGAAAGCCCTAAAATAAAGCCCTAAGAAAAGTAGAAAGAGAAACGTAGAGGGACCTATAAAGTGGAAAGAGGGGGCAAAGTTTCCGGAACACTTGATAGTGCTGTTGAGTCTGCATCCGTACTTCCCACCCATCTCGCTGTTTCCAGTTCGCCAAACCTGCAAGCAGAATAGGCTGTAAATCCGTCGGGTACATATTTACAATTTCATTCGAATCTATCTCTATGAAATGTAGTTAAGATTTGATAAGTTTTAATCTATTATCAAGCTTAAGCTGGTGCAATCATATTGTTTCTTGAAAATCTGACATTCTTTTCCTCATTATAAACTTTTCCAAGTCTATACTAACTAGATCCATCGTGGAAACCGCCTCGTCAGCCTTAGTGCCTTTATCCACCACTTCAAAACAAGGCAGAGTACAACTAAGGTCTTCCGATCCAACAAGACTCTCGTCAGTCATCCCTTCAAAGTGTACCTGGCACCTGGGATGGGGCGATATGGTCAGTGTTATAGGGTTTATAGAGTTCTGGTTGGGGTTAAGGTTGGGGTTGGGGTTATAAAGTCAGGGTTTGGGTTTGGGTTAGGGTTAGGGTTTGGGTTTGGGTTGGAGTTAGGGTTATAAAGTCAGGGTATGGGTTAGGGTTAGGGTTAAGGTTAGGGTTTGGGTTCGAGTTAAGGTTTGAAATTAGGGTTAGGGTTAGAGTCAGTGTTAGGTTTAGGGTCAGTTTTATGCTTTATGTGGTGGGTTAGGGTTAGGGTTTGGGTTGGAGTTATAACCTTTTTAACCTCATTAAACCTATGGTTATTAAGTCTACTAACCTGCAGATAAGAGCTTCCTTTACATGAGTAAGAGTGCAGGTTGCCCTGACAACCAAGCCGTCATCGAACTTCCCTGTCATTTCCACAGACATCGCTCCAGGGAAACTTGTTTTGAAGAAATCGTACACCATTGTACCTGAGCCACATCATAACATTCATTTATCTTAGTTAAACCTATAGCTAGTTACTCATGGCCTCATACTCTTTTTGATTTACCGATCTGACATTATTAGCATGTAATAAGATCTAATATTCGTCTTCTGACACGCTTCGGGACTTGAAGACAAATGATTAAAATCGCCATTCATGTTTAATAACTGACACTTTGCTAGATGGTCTACTCACTACAAAAAAACAGATAATGAATTGATCATTTTATAATCCATATCTGGCACTTAGCTAATAAAACTATATAACGATTAAAGATACTGTAAAAAAACAAATCTTTAATAAGTACCAGTATACTGGGTGTACATCCTGAAGTTTGTCTGCAAGATAGTCCCCAGAATGCTTAGGTTTATCGGGAGAGAATGAGTAGAGTTAAGTTCGAGGGTCTGAGATCCCTCTAGCGGTTGAGCAAACCCCTCTCCTGTCACCTGGAGAATATGAGATTTATTTTGTGAAACATCATGTGTGGTCCATAATGGCGGCTAAACCTAAGGAACGTGGACATCAAAAGATTCTGGTAAGTCGTGGTGCAGATTATATTCAATCGAATTAATTATTTAGTGGTATCACTATCACCCCCGATCTCCTATGCAGGGGGTTCAATTCTCAGATCCACAAATCCTATAGAGGTGCACCCAGAGTATTTGTGTATACAATCTTTTTTCATCAATTCAGCCAATAGGCAAGTATTTAGGGTTAAATGAGGAGGATCCCCGACGTCCCCTCCAGTACAGCCATACCGTATGTAAGCCTGGGTAAAGATGTGAGAAACACAACGACAAATACCTTGTATGAGGTGTCTGGGTCGTTGTCGAAGTGGATTTCAGCAATAATCTTACATTTAGCAGTTCCAGTGAACATGGCCTCCGCTCTTTCCATCCGGTGCTCCATTATAAGGTGCAACAGCAGCTGTTATATGATGTTAGTTTTACTGGTCTATATGATAGAGCTTCAAAATCTATGTATTTCCCAATATGTAGATTTAAGAAATGGTCTCTGCTTGTTATAATTGCTTAGTTAAACTGAATAAGCTAATAAGAGATACCAATAGATTTAAGTCTGAAGCTGTCATAAAAACTTGTGGTCATAGTCTTAGGCTGTTAAGCATTATAAAAATATCATGGTTAAATGCTTAGTTTAATTTGTAACCTCGCCTCCTAGTTTGAACTGAAACACGATCAAATGAATCAAAAATGCAGTGATAAATCAGGACAAACGAAAATACCGACAAATTGCAATCATTGTCTTTATGGTCTGATGGTGTTATAATGACCCACATAATAGCTGGTACAAATCAGTCAGGTCGCCGGAGGTCATCGTGGTCTAACATTTAGCAAGGAGGAAATTAAAGAGGTTTATTTTGCACAGACACACACAGAGACACAAAAAGAGACACACACCCACACAGATGCCCACACAAAACACAGACACAGACACAGACACAGACACAGACACAGACACAGACACAGACACTGACACTGACACTGACACTGACACTGACACTGACACTGACACTGACACTGACACAGACACAGGCACACACACACATACACACACACATACACACACACACACACAACACACACACACACACACACACACACACACACACACACACACACACACACACACACACACACACACACGACACACACACACACACACACACACACACACACACACACACACACACACACACACA
>JH154460.1:28019-50488 GCA_000226015.1 Mnemiopsis leidyi | reverse complement strand
AGTCAGTCAGTGAGAATAGCGTGAACAATTTAATTTCAGGCGGTTGTTTTTCTAACTGTAATTTAAGGATAGCCAAATAGCCAATTCTATATTTTCGATCGTGGAAAATTCAACAAGTTCTATTAATTAGGCCTTTATTTCTAGCAGTGTTTGAAGGAGCAGGCAAAACTTAGCTTGTAGCTTTTCAGACCAATTACACATCAATTATCAATAATGTATTCAACCGAAAAAAACAGTTTCCGGCTGAAAAACCCACCATTACTACACAGTACGCCCGCTGCCGTTAAACTCAGTTTTATCCGAGAATATATCTGCTCACGAACTTGGTCTTATTTTCTGCCGATTATATAAAAGAATGGGAGACCCGGAGTTCCCCTCTCTGGTCCTTGACAATGGATCAGGTGTGAACAAGGCCGGCTTTGCAGGGGATGATGCTCCGAGAGCGGTATTCCCTTCCATAGTGGGCCGACCACGTCATCAGGTAGGAAAACAAGATTGTGTATTACTTTCATCCTTCAATGTTGTCGAAGTTATCAGTGAGGTCAAGGTAATCAATGTGGTCGATGTTGTCAATGGAATTAATGTTTTGATGACAAATTTGTATTAATTGTAGGCTTGATCATGATTTATTGTTGTCGCATTTTTAACAGTTTAATCGTTTTTCAATGCATTTGTGCCAGGGTCAAACCTGATATTGGTGCACGTAGCTTTTTTCTCTCTCAGGGTATAATGATAGGCATGGGACAAAAAGAATGCTACGTCGGGGATGAAGCGCAAAGCCGCCGGGGCATTCTCACTCTGAAGTACCCAATCGAGCATGGAATCGTCACAAACTGGGATGATATGGAGAAGATCTGGCATCACACCTTTTATAACGAGCTCCGCGTTTCCCCGGAGGAGTTTGGGATTCTTCTGACTGAGGCACCGCTCAACCCCAAATCTAACCGGTTAGGGTGAACAAATTCTCTCGGTTAAAATTCTGATGAGATCCTTAGGTCTTACTTAAACTCCAACTCTAACATCAACTACTCTAACTCTAACTTTTTTCTCTAACTCTTACTACTCTAACTGTACAGAGAGAAGATGGCGGAAATAATGTTTGAGCAGTTCAATGTGCCGGCCATGTATGTCGCCATACAAGCTGTATTAGCCCTCTACTCGTCTGGCAGAACGAGTGGTATGGTCATGGACTCTGGAGACGGCGTCACTCATGCGGTCCCCATATTCGAGGGTGAGATTAGCCAGTCCAACACATTTTCGTATTTCTTATTTGGCTTCCTTTTAGTCAGTTTATTTCAAATTGATGAATTAAGTAGTATTGGCTATTTTTGCTTTATTTCACCTTGTTATCCTAAAATTGCTCCAGGTTTCCCTAGGTTATGCACGTTACCTCACCTTACGTATGTTACGCCAATTTACTACCCCAGGTTACGCTCTTCCGCACGCGGTGATGCGGCTTGATTTAGCGGGACGTGATATAACAGATCATCTCATGAAGCTGCTGACAGAGCGGGGATATGTGTTCATTACGACTGCAGAAAGAGAGATTGTCAGGGATATCAAGGTATATCTCAATATTATATTCATCTGCTTTGTTTATGTATTTGGTTCTTGGCACAGTATATTTTTTCATGCAGTGAATCTTATAGATCTTATGACCATTTTTGGTAGTAATAATGGTGTAGAAGTGACACTCAATAAAATTGAATTAATCCAATTACATTTTGCCACCGTTACAAAGACACTTAACTAAACAATAACAATTACCAATATAGGAGAAGCTGTCTTACATTGCCCTGGATTATAACAAAGAGTTGAAAAATCCAGATACTTCAGAAGGTCTTGAGAAGGCGTATGAACTTCCTGATGGACAGGTAAAAAGAGCTAGATATCAGATGTATATGTGTTAGACTTCAATCTTTCAAAGAAAATAATTATAGGTTTGAAAAGTATCGAAAATTTCGCCCCGGAAAATTTCTAAAAGATCGCATTGATTTAGAATTAATAATATTTGTTTTATCTAATAGGTAATAACGATTGGAAATGAAAGGTTTAGAGGACCTGAAGCTTTATTTCAACCTAGCATGGTTGGTAAGTAGTTTTTACATTACTAATGATAAAAGAAACTTTTATTTGCAGATTTTTAGATTTTAGTAATCAAATTCGCAAGTACTAAGAAGTTAACCTTAACTTAATGAAGACTGTAATTTCACATTAGGAATGGAAGCAAAGGGAGTACACGAGGCTTGCTATAACTCCATACAGAAATGTGACATCGACATCAAGCGAGATCTCTACTCAAATGTGGTGCTGTCCGGGGGTTCTACTATGTTTCCAGGTTACCAGGCACTGATTAGAATATTAGATTTAAATAGTTCTTCTCGGCTCAAGTAGTTGCATCTATAAAGCAGTTAGTTAATGAATGGAGAACGTAATACTTCTTTTTAGGGCAATCTTACTTCTTTCACGTGAAAATAAGAGAATATACTTCAGCTTGAATATTTATATCTTGATATGAATATAAGGTTGAGGGCATTCGATATCCTGCATTTAATGCCTTGCTTATAGATCTAGATATAAGATAAACACTGACCTGACAAACTGAACAATCTAAACCTGGATTTCGAAATTAGGAATAGCGGACAGAATGCAGAAAGAGCTGACGAACCTAGCTCCGCCAACAATGAAGATCAAAGTAGTCTGTCCCCCTGAGAGAAAATACTCGGTTTGGATTGGTGGGTCTATTCTTGCCTCACTTTCCTCCTTCCAATCTGTAAGTGTTAACCTTCCGCCTTATCGTTACAACTTTAAATCCATTAGATTGTCTAGGACTATTCTGAATCATATCCGATCTTGATAAGAACCTTATTTGGTACGGTTCGGTTTTTGATAAGAACTTGTTTTGATATAAACAAGCTTTGACAAGAGTTTTCTTGTCCATCCCGGAAGTTTTGAACATTTATTGGCAAGTTTTCCAGGTTGTGAAAGTTTATCTCCTATTTATTGGCACAATTTCCATTTTGTAAAACTCTTTCACCCAGATGTGGGTAACAAGAGAGGAATACGCCGACAAAGGACCACTATGGATTCACAAAAAGTGTTTCTAAGCACGATGAGCAGGAAAAGCTTGTTTCTGGAAAGCAAGATGTAACAACTAACTTTCTTGTAGGGTTTTCAATTATACAACATGTGAATTGGTGAACTGTAGTGATATCAAACCTTAAAAATGAGACACCAAAAACATCAGAATTTGCCAGAATTTCTAAAAACATTTTTAAGGGAGGATCCGGTCAAAAATTGTTACTCTTGCTGTTCCGCACAAGGTATATGAAATCAAAAATTGAATGCCTTAAGCTCATTTTTGGGCTAACGTTAACGTTTTGGGCTAACGTATCAACAAATACAATATTTTAAGTGTGTTAGTTTTCCTGGAAAACAACTTTTTACTATCATCAACGCTAATTATAATGCATTTGTACTGTATAAAATCTTAAGCTTATACATTTTGTTTGCAAAATTTGAAAGAAAATTCTATTGATTGATCTAATAAAGTAATTGCAAGTTATAATTAATTACTTGCCCTACTGTAAGTTGCAGCTAAGACAAAAACGTTATTTCATAAACATCCTAATTTCAAAGCTTTTTGCCCAAATTGTACTGCCAATATTTTCGTTAAATCAACAAATTAGCCATTCAGAAGTACATCTCAACATGAGGCTAGTTCTGTAATAGATATCAAACCAAATGTTATTCATGATCCAACGCAACCTTAAGAGGTCACGTGGCTGAAAGAGCTTAGTGGTCCCACACACAAAGTTTGGGGTTTGACTCAGGTACAGGAAGACAATAGTTCAGCTCCTCGCACCCGGGAGGTGCCCAGTTCTGTACTGCCGTATCACAGTAGTTCAGGGATGGTACGCCTGGTTCGAGAGCTTCTTTGTGGGCCTTAACGATTGGGTCGATTATAGCCATGGCGGTCTTGTACTCTTTGCTTTTGGGATTGACTATATACTTCTCTCCTGGGTCTCTGTTCACGTTGAAAAGTATCGGTTGTTCGGTGTTGTTTATCTGGTCGTGGACGGTCACGTTTTGTATGTACTGACCTCTACAAAACGTGAACTTCAGCGGGTCATTACCGAACTCTGTCCACATCCAATAGTGAGCTTTGTAGGCGCCCACCCGAACTGCCATCATCTCGTTACCTCGATAGTACCAGATGGGTCGGTCGATTATTGGGGCTGTCTGGTCCAGCAGAACTGGGGACAAATCAATACCGTCGATAATTCTGTCTTGAGGGGGTTTCACTCCGGCTAATGTAAGACTAGTTGTAAACAAATCCATGATGTTTCCCAGCTGATGAGTAATGGTTCCAGCAGGGATAGACCCTGGCCACCAAGCTATCCCGGGTTCTCTCATTCCTCCCTCGTAAGTCGTCTCTTTCCCACACAAAAAGGGTCCGTTATCCCCGCCTGAAGCCCCCCTATAAGTTGCTGCTCCGTTGTCCGAAGTGAAAAACACAAATGTATTTTGATCGATACCCAACTCTTTCAGCTTCTCCAGAATCTTTCCCACACAGTAGTCCATCTCCATTACTGCGTCCCCGTATATACCTCTGATGCTTTTACCATGGAACATGGGGCTGGCATAATTTGGTCCGTGCGTGGCGTCTGGTGTCCAGTATAAGAAGAATGGGTTTTCTTCTTGGTGTTGTTTTTCTATGAAGGACAGCCCCTCTTCGAGGAAAATTTGACTAATGTTTGATTCCCCTGACCCTTTGTTGATAGTGAAGTTGGTCCAGTACCTCCCAATCATTTTGTCGTTTTTGTAAACCGGCATGTTGGGGGTCTTTACATCGTTGTAAGGTCCGAAATGACAATTTGCCGACCCGAAAAATTCATCAAATCCTCTGTTGCAAGGTAAGAATTGTCGTCTATGACCCAGGTGCCACTTTCCAATTATTTTACTTTTGTAGTCAGCCTGTTTTAAAAGTTTTGGAAGGAGTTCTTCATACTCATGGATTCCTCCAACTATGGTTTGAGGGGTGTAAGCATTTCTAGCATGGGCGTTGGTTGAATAGAATCCGTTCCTTATCGGTAACCGACCGGTCATTAATGCAGCCCTGGATGGGGAACAAAGTGGGTTTGCTGTGTAGAAGTCCATAAACAACATTCCCTCTGCAGCCATTTTGTCGATATTCGGAGTTTCTTTTGCCCAGTTTCCATTGACTCCAACATCCCCCCATCCCATGTCATCCATCAGCATTATGATTATGTTTGGTCTGTCAGCCGTACTATTAGCCACGGCAAGCAATGTAACCAAACATAGCAGCCGAGCAAGCGTCATCTTACTAGGTGGTTGAAGATAGTAATACAAATGAGGAAATAACTTCAATAATCTTAACGGAGAGGCCCATTGGCTACTATAAAATAGCATAAACAAAGAGCAAAATCTACCGGGTCTCTTTCTTAATAAAACAGGGCTTCACTAAAAAATAGAAGCCAGAGATTACCAATCAATTTCGAGAACCGCTGACAGGTAAAAGAAATCAAAAGCATGCACTCAAAGATATATTTAAGTGTTGCTCACAATAATTGTTACTAAATATACTGCCCTGGCAGTTCGACAATAGAAAGCCCACAAATTTCTTTTGAAATTTGACTCAACCATGCTTCCTTTTTAGACGTAAACTTGATAAGAGAGTCTTATCTGTCCCAGCAAAGTCATATGCTCTAATAAATTTATGATGCTTTAATGTAACCCTATCCGTTTTTAAAGTATAAGGGACAAGAGTTTTGGCGGTGTATATAACATGAAATGCAAATTAATGAAAATTCACAATTCGATTACTGAAAATTTTAGTTTTTTATAATATAACCAAGCAATGCGTGGAAATTACAGTATTACACATTAAGACATTAGTCTTATGTTGAGACAGCACCTTAAAACTGATTGCTTTATTCCCTGAGAAAGCGCAGCTTGGCTTCGAGGCAACATATTTCCAAAACAGATAATCAGTGACGACTAAGAAAAGGAGTAATATCAAAAATATCAGTTCAAGATTGAAAATTTCAGACATCATTGACTCTTCACGTTTTTTACTTTTAATTGCATCCCATTTCGCTCGAGAAACTTTTAGAGTGTTAGAAAACTTTAACCACACATTAAAACTCGCTTTTATATAATTATAACTTTGGAACTTTTTGCAAAAGTTGGCGGGAAAGAGACCATACAATTTTGTCAATCTTCGACCTTTTGTTGAAAAATATAGAATTGTAAAAAATTGCCAGATCGTGAAAAAAGAGTCAGATCTTCCCGAAGCAAAACTGAGCACGGCCTGTGTTTGTAATCGTTAAACACAGGCCGCACCAGTGCACTACCAGTACACTTGAAAATCAATAACCCAACAACATTATGTTATTCATATCATTTGTGTCTTGTACATTAGAGACCTCATGAGAAATAAAATATAGCCCTGCATTTTGGCAATAATAGAGTACATCATTCCATGCACTTGCAATCTTGCATACATTATCAGATTGTCAAAGGGGGCTGTGTTAATGTGCTAATGTAGTAATGCTTTAATGGTCCCACACACAAAGTTTGGGCTGAGAAGGGGGTCCTGACAGACAATAGTTCAGCTCCTCGCACCCAGGAGGTGCCCAGTTCTGTACTGCCGCATCACAGTAGTTCAGGGATGGTACGCCCGGTACCAACGTTTTCTTGTGCAGCTGCACCACTGGGGAGATAACGCTCATGGCAGACTTGTACTCTCGTCTTTTTGGAGGGATGATGTACTTTTCTCCTGGATCTCTGTTCACGTTGAATAGAATGGGAGAATCAGTGTGGTTCACTTGGTCATGGACTGTCACGTTTTTGATGTACTGTCCTTGACAGAAGGTAAAAGAAACAGGATTATCTCCAAACTCTGTCCACATCCAATAGTGAGCTTTGTAGGCGCCCACCCGAACTGCCATCATCTCGTTACCTCGATAGTACCAAATGGGTCGGTCGATTATTGGGGCCGTCTGGTCTAGCAGAACTGGGGACAAATCAATACCGTCGATAATTCTGTCTTGAGGTGGTTTCACTCCAGCTAGAGTGAGACTAGTTGTAAACAAATCCATGATGTTTCCCAGCTGATGAGTAATGGTTCCAGCAGGGATAGACCCTGGCCACCAAGCTATCCCGGGTTCTCTCATCCCTCCCTCGTAAGTCGTCTCTTTCCCGCACAAAAAGGGGCCATTATCACCCCCGTCCCTTCTCCTATATGTAGCTGCCCCGTTATCCGACGTAAAGAAGACAAACGTGTTTTGTTCTATTTTTAGCTCCTTCAACTTTTCCAGAATCTTCCCCACACAGTAGTCCATCTCCATGACAGCGTCTCCGTATCTACCACGAATACTTTTACCATGGAACATGGGACTAGCGTAGTTGGGGTCGTGTGTAGCGTCTGGGGTCCAGTATAGGAAGAATGGGTTTTTAGAGGCACTCTGGGTTTCTATGAAGGACAGTCCTTCAGCTAGAAAGATCTGGCTGATGTTCGACTCTCCTGTTCCCTTGAAGATGGTAAAGTTGGTGTAATACCTGCCGACCATCTTATCGTTTTTATACACAGGGATATTTGGGGTTTTCTCGTCATCAAATGGTCCAAAATGGCAATTTCCCGACCCGAAAAATTCATCAAAGCCTCTGTTGCAAGGTAAGAATTGTCGTCTATGACCCAGGTGCCACTTCCCGATTATTTTACTTTTGTAGTCAGCCTGTTTTAACAGTTTTGGAAGGAGTTCTTCATACTCATGAATTCCGTTCACGAGAGTTTGAGGAGTGTAAGCATTTCTAGCATGGGCGTTGGTTGAATAGAATCCGTTCCTAATCGGTAACCGACCGGTCATTAATGCAGCTCTGGATGGGGAACAAAGTGGGTTTGCTGTGTAGAAGTCCGTAAACAGCATTCCCTCTGCAGCCATTTTGTCGATATTCGGAGTTTCTTTTGCCCAGTTTCCATTAACTCCAACATCCCCCCATCCCATGTCGTCCATCAGCATTATAATTATGTTTGGAGGTGATGAGAGCGTGGACGGAATCAGCAAGCAGAAAAATAATAGCTTACTATGCATGTTTCCTTTGACACCCTTGAAAATTCGCCTTTTGAGCAATTCCTGTAAAGGCCTTGAAGTTCAATTCGACATAGATAGATGGATAAAAATCACTGATACATAAAATTTACTGAAAGATTCAATAAACAAAAGAAACACTCAACAAACTTATAGCCACATATAAACGTGCTGTTATGTATGATTGCGAATTTGTTTTCCATATCAAACTTTGTTTGGCTCCTCCTGGGTCTATTATGTACTTGCCTCATGTGCCCGGTACATGAAACGTGTAATAAAAATTATCATGCTAAATATAATTGACTTTTTATGAGAAGTTAGCTATAAAGCTTGTAGCCCATAAATAAGGGCAATCCGCTTACGGAGAGAAACTCTTACGGCAATACGGCGTACTTATTTCACATTGCTAAATGTTCACGGTAACAACTATGGAAAACAATATATGGATAAAGAAAAAGTTAAGGTTAAACTTTGGAGTGGATGAAAATAGCCTATTGTGTTTAGAAAAGCTGAAGAATGGACAGAAAACATTCTCCATTCTAATGAAAAGATAAAAAGCTTTCGGGACAAAATGAAATTCAGTTGTTATCAAGCTCACATGCAATGCGGAAAAGTTTCTTATCAGATATTGGGTTTCAACAAATAAGATGAAGTTGACGTACAGTTAGAGTGGTTTTGAATTTAAGTGCACGTATTCAAGATGTGATCATTTACAACCATTATCATGAATATATTCATAACCACTTCTACCAATTCATAACCATTATAACCATTTATAACCGTTCATAAGTACCATATTACCATAACAATTCATGATAGGATAATTTTACTTTGGTATTTCACAAGCACCCATATGTTCCTCATCCATTAACGAAGTATTAAAAGGATATTAGTTATACAAGGTACAGATCAAGTTCTACGGAAATTTATCTAACCTTGGGCGTTGTGTTTAAGTTAATAGCTTTGTGTAGCCATTGGTTACTGGTCCGCACCCGGTAACTAATTAGCTATGCATTCATTATCTCACATAATTATTAATTGATAACTAGCGGAATCGGTGCTCACCGAAAATTTTTATACATTTATTCATTTTGTTTAATTCCTGATTGACTCTGTTAGCCTAGCTGTAACCCAAAATGCGTACACAAACTGTTGCAATTTCACTAGTATAGTCAGATACTAATTTCAGTGATGAAATAATGAAAATTAAAACGATAATTATCTTTTAGTCTCTTGAACGTTGAAATAAGAAACTTTAGCTTAAATGAATTCAGTCATGTCTTTCGCGGAGCAAAAATATCGCATCATGAGTAGATAAGAATTGAAAGTAAACGATCTTTCCGCTTGCCAAATTATCAAAAATAAGTTAAAAATTTAAAAATCTTTCAGCCGTGGTTAAAGTGTTAAAAAAGTTTTCTGGTCACTCGAGATTTTGGTTAATGGTGACAGTGGTGAAATAAAAATCGGCGCGATGAGATTTAATTAAAAACCCTCATTGTCAAAAATTTAAAAGATGAGGTCCAATTTGATTCTAAAGATATAATTATACAGCCTACCCTTCTTACAAGAATCGTGTTTAATTAAACCATATAATAAGCTTTATATCATACAGTAAATTTACCTATAATACATACAAAATATATCAATCATTTATCAGCGACACGAAAGACGGCTCTTTCGGTTCTCAGTTTCGTTTGGCCACTATCTCAAATATCTTCAACAGTCTCAAATAAAGCCACGTGACAAGTTTCTATTTTCGTCTGCTACCGTTCCACCGGCTTATTTTCGTGCAGACAGCACATCGGCTGACGTTCATTATTCTCGATTTAGAGTTGTGTCCATCTTCTCCGTTACTGTCGCTGTTGTTGGCGTCCTCAGCTCGAAGCCAGTAGTCGGAGAAGGCGGTGTTGTAGGTGCAGTAACCCCGACCTGAACGGTTGTGTTAGAAAAAATCTGGCTATCGGAAGAGTTGGGAAGTTTGGGAAAGTGTATAGAGTTACTTTTTAAACGAACTTTCAAAGGAAAAATACATTTCATTATGGCTAAAAATCCCTTTAAACAAAATATATAGTTTAAGAAAACAATGATTTAAAGAAATTATTTAGTAATAATTTAAACATGATAAGAAACATTAGGTGGGGCATAGCAAACACTGCAAAGTACAAGTACAAAAAAGTAAACACTGATAACACTTACTAAGACACTCGATGTAGGAAGGTGTTTGAAGTTCGGGCAGACAAGACCCAGGGGAGTTGATTGATATTCCTTGTCCGGCTCTGCCCGACGTCTCATCGTTCTCTGGCGGCAGTTTGTCCAAGATGGGGATTAAGTAACTGTACCTGAAGGTGTTGCTAGTATTAGTAAGGACGCTTATATCAAAATTTGCGTTTATATTAAAATAAACTCTTCATGAAACGTAAAATTTCACCTGCAGTTTAATAGGTCCATTACAGTGGTTAAAAACCAACCTGACAAAGCGACGATGAAATGACAATAGCAAGACGTCTAAGTATAACAATTTTCGTGAAATTCTTATAATCGCTAACATTAACGACAACTTACCCGGTCCAAACAGGTTCAAATCCTAAAGGACAATCGCCAACATTAGCCACAACTTACCCGGTCCAAACAGGTTCAAATCCTTAAGAACAATCGCCAACAGTAGCCACAACCTACCCGGTTCAAACAGGTTCAAATCCAAGACGACAATCGCCGACAATAGCCACAACTTACCCGGTCCAAACAGGTTTAAATCCTAGAGGATAACGCCAACATTAGCCACAACTTACCCGGTCCAAACAGGTTCAAATCCTAGAGGATAACGCCAACATTAGCCACAACTTACCCGGTCCAGACAGGTTCAAATCCTAGAGGACAGTTAGGGAGCTCGGTGGAGTAGGAGTGGACGGTTTGCACCAGACTGGGACCCATACAGACATTACATCTGCTCACATGGGACTCTACTTGTCCCAGCGTCGTTAACCTCGTCATTGGCTCCTCACTGGCGGGAGGGTGGAGTTTAGAAAACGATAAGGTCAATGATTGGTCTGTTAGTTGTGAGCCGCATGATAGATTGGTTTAACAGGTGGCAAATGAAACAGTAGACTTTACTGATTAGAGTGTTACTCGGATTGAGAAATCGGATAGAAGGTTCAAGAGATAGGGTACGGAGTTTAAAATGTTGGTAAAAGAGTTAGAGGAAAAGGTTTAGGGGATAAGGAAATCATCATTGGGAGATCTAGTAGAATCAAACATATGTTTTATCAGGAGACTGAGAGCGGTTGTTTGGTAACCAAGGTTGTGTAGTAACCACGGTTGTGTGGGAACCACGGTTGTGTAGTAACCACGGTTGTGTGGGAACCACGGTTGTGTGGAAACCACGGTTGTGTGGTAACCACGGTTGTGTGGTAACCACGGTTGTGTGGTGACCAGGGTTGTGTGGTAACCAGGGTTGTGTGGCAACCAGGGTTGTGTGGTAACCACGGTTATGTGGTAACCAGGGTTGTGTGGTAACCAGGGAGGTGTGGTAACCACGGTTGTGTGGTGACCAGGGTTGTGTTTAAAGAACTGTACCTCACTTCAGCACCCATCCATACACTCCTTTCTGTTCTGAAGTTATGACCACAGTCCCCGGTCCTAAAAAAGGATAAAAGAAATCATGAGCATGTTTTAAAATTTGTCTGATGCTAAGCAAAGTAACTATATATTTTAATTGGCTCAACTGTCTCAGTCTGTCAAATTTTAAAAATTTCTCATTTCGGACGATATAAAGAATACTTTCAATCTTGATACTTTTAAGGTCTGTGTATGAGATACAGTACTAGTTAAATGTAATACTTGTCGCAAGTGACGAAGGGAGTCGGAAGGAAAGATTCCATGCAGCTGCCGGCACTACCGGGGTCTTGAAGCATGTTGACGCCATTCTCAAATATCATCAAGAAGCTGTACCTGTGGGGAAATGGTGGGTTAGTGATTTTCTACCAGTAACATTTATCTTAATTTTATCTAATCAGCATGGAAATTTGAAATTAACAAAAACAGTGTTTCAGTGTATAAAGAACGGTTTTTAAGGAAAGATGTTTCAAATTTTATACCCCTTTTTTTAAATGAGGTTCAGAATTTTTGAAAATAAAAGACATGAGACAATTCCCCAAAAATACTTTGTCTATATTTACATGGAATGAAAAAGAAGTGATTTGTGGCGTGAGGAAATGGAGAGACTAACCCAATCCACAAAGACTTCCACTTGTCAGGACAACGTGGTATATCGGTCGTCTGACTGTGAATGGTGAGAATGTGGGTGTCACAGCCGCATTTACTTTTCAACGGAAGCGGATTATTAGACGTTGTACAAATCTGACCACAAACTCCAGGTTCTCCATCTTGCCCATCCTTTCCATCCTCCCCAGGTATACCAACAGCACCAAGATCACCCTGCTCTCCTTGATCACCGGGATCACCTTGACTCCCCCTCTCTCCGGGTCTTCCGTCCTTTCCAGGGGCTCCAGGGATCCCAAGGTCTCCCCTCATACCGGGCTGACCGAGAAGACCCTCCAGTCCGGGAAGTCCCGGTACCCCGGGAGAACCGTTTTTGCCTCTGACCCCAGGAACTCCGGGTAGTGACACGTCCCCGTACAGACCTTTTTGTCCCTTAGCTCCCATCGTCCCTCTCTCTCCTCGATCTCCTGGAGGCACTACCAATTCGTTAACGTTGATGGTTTCAAGTACCAAATCGACAATTTGTCGGTGCACTAAGTTGTTCAGAAGATCAATTCCATCGGCTGGATCGTAGATATCCTTAACAGAAAAGTTTTTACCCCTCTTGCCTTTCTGGCCAGGGTCTCCCATTTCACCCTTCACTCCCGCAACTCCTTTAGCTCCCACTTTTCCATTTTCTCCGCGGACACCTGGCTCACCAATAGATCCCTTATTACCCGGAGGACCGATAA
The DNA here is from genome assembly GCA_000226015.1 of Mnemiopsis leidyi. Taxonomy (NCBI): domain Eukaryota; kingdom Metazoa; phylum Ctenophora; class Tentaculata; order Lobata; family Bolinopsidae; genus Mnemiopsis; species Mnemiopsis leidyi. The sequence goes on along the minus strand of JH154460.1, from coordinate 37,425 downwards.
TTCCAGCGACACCCTCCGCACCCTCAATTCCGGGTAGTCCTGTTGATCCTTTATCACCAGGGTAACCGACATCTCCAGGGACACCCTTCTCGCCCGGATCGCCGTCAACTCCTGCAGCTCCCTTGTTACCACGGGATCCATGTAGCCCGCTCCGCCCAGTTATTCCTTTGACTGAACGTCCAGGATCTCCTTTTTTACCTTTATAGCCTGGTTCACCAGGTTCTCCGGTTATTCCAACATCTCCGACCTCGCCAGGTAGGCCTTTAGCACCGCGGTCCCCTGGAAGGCCTGTTGAACCGAAGAATCCTTGCTCTCCCTTTTTACCGTTGAGACCACGTTTTCCACGTTTTCCACTTTGTCCTTTAACTCCAGTTGTCCCTTTAAGACCTTTGTCTCCAGGATCCCCTATTTCTCCTTTTGGGCCATCGCCAAAGACCCACCCTGCAGGTGGTTCTCCTTTCGGCCCTTTCAAGCCTTTTGGACCTGGGTCTCCTCTCGTTCCCCGATCCCCAACTGGTCCTGGTCGACCCTCATCACCACGAGGTCCTCCCGCTCCGGGAGGGCCCTGCACGCCTGGTCGGCCGGGGCAGCCATCCAAACCAGCAAGTCCTTTGATCCCTGAAGTTCCGTCACGGCCAGGTTCTCCTTTGGGCCCAATCGACCCTTTTCGTCCTGTTGGTCCAGGAATTCCCTTGTCACCAGGGATTCCCGGAATACCGGGCTGACCATCCGTACCAGGGTTACCGGGAATCCCGTCCATACCATCAGAACCATCTATTCCATCCTGTCCACGCGGACCTCGTCTACCATAAATACCCTTTTCACCAACTCTCCCTTTTTCTCCGGGTATTCCAATTGCATCCTCACCAGGTTCTCCAACATCACCCAATTCTCCCGGCACACCTTTTATTCCTTTATACCCCTTTGTACCCTGTGTACCGTTTTGGCCCATTATTCCAGGGGTACCAGCAAATCCTGGAGGACCTTTGTCTCCCTCCTCTCCTTGATCTCCCTTTAGACCAACACCCCCTTGATCACCGACTTCTCCTCGCGGTCCTTGTTCCCCTACTTCACCTTTAGTTCCTGTAGCTCCTTGTGGACCACCAATACCTTGAATACCAATTATTCCCTCCGACCCCTTCTCTCCATCTTTTCCATTGAGCCCATTAGTTCCTCTCCGTCCCAAGTATCCACGTTTTCCCTTTGCACCAGGCAGGCCAGGCTCACCAGGAGCCCCTGGTGGACCATCATTTCCGCGACTTCCGTCTGCACCCATCCTTCCGGTGTATCCTTTGATTCCAGCGATACCCTCGGTTCCGGGTTCGCCACGTTCACCTTGGATGCTGCTAATACCTTTTAAACCCCGGTTTCCCTTCAATCCTCGGTAACCAGGTCTCCCTCTGAAGCCTTTTCTTCCAGGCTTTCCCCGAGGTCCCTGAACATTTTGGGCCGGTTCCCCTTTTTCTCCCTTGGGTCCAGTTACACCTTTTATCAATGTCTGAATATCTATGTCATCAGGGTTTCCTTGCAAACCAGGGCGGCCTCTAACACCTTTTTGACCGGTTTCACCTTTAGGGCCGGGTATTCCATCTATACCGTTGTCTCCAAATGCACCAACCAATCCCGGTCTGCCGTGAAAGCCGTTAAGTCCAGATCGACCGACGATGCCAGGGACACCGTACTCACCACGTGGACCACGCAGGCCTTTTGGGCCCTTGTTTCCAACTGCTCCTTCATCGCCCATTTCTCCAGGTCCACCTTTAGTACCATGAACCCCAGGTTTTCCAGGCATCCCGGGAATTCCGTTTGTACCATCAGTGCCACCTTCACCAACAAAACCTGTTTTACCTTTTTGTCCTTTGAATCCTTGTTCGCCAGTAGGTCCAAATGCTCCTTGCTGGCCTTTTTGTCCCGGTAAACCATTTAATCCAGGATGTCCTATGAGGCCGAAATGCCCCCTTTTACCCTTCGCTCCTGTAGCTCCATCCGGTCCAACATCACCAGTTTCTCCTTTAGGGCCTTTCTCACCGTTCGCCCCACTCGATCCTGGAAGACCGTTTGTACCAGGCGTTCCCGGAATACCGGCTTCTCCTTGCCTGCCAACTTCACCTTTGCCACCAACTTCACCTTTGAAGCCCTCAGCTCCTCGCCTCCCATCGGAAGCTGTTGATCCCTTTCTTCCTTGTAATCCCTTTTCACCCTGAACACCCTTCTTCCCTGGCATGCCCCGAACTCCAGGATACCCCTCTTTTCCTTCGTTACCCTTGGGACCGGGTTGACCCTTTTCACCGGGTGCACCGTTGCAGCCATTTTGACCTTCAGCTCCGTCTCTACCTGGTATACCAGCGCTTCCTGGAGTACCGTGTCTTCCAGGAATACCGTTAAAACCTCTCACCCCACGCCGGCCTGTTTCCCCGGGATCACCTTTATCACCACGCTGTGAGGGCACCCCAGGAATACCAGGGAGGCCTTGTTGGCCTTTAGCACCAGCGTCCCCTTTAGGACCAGTTCTACCGTGTGTGCCAGAAGGAGCATGCAATCCATGGACTCCACCAGCTCCGTGTTTACCATCAGTGCCAAAAGGTCCCTGCTGGCCCTTTTCTCCGTTGTCCCCATCAAATCCTGGAATACCTGGTACTGCTCTGTCGCCGGGAACACCCTTCCTTCCTGGTGGTCCGGTACTTCCTTTTTCACCTTGCGGCCCCGGAGGTCCTCTCCAACCTCTCTTTCCTTTAGGACCTGGGTCTCCTCTGCCTCCAAACCATCCGATGTTACCTTTTTCTGATGGTAAAGTTCTTCCTTTGACACCGCGAACACCTACTACACCACGATTACCCTGAAAACCTTTCGGCCCTGGTTCTCCTTTTGGGCCAATAGTTGCATTTCCTTTTATGCCGAAATCTCCTGTGATTCCTTTAGGCCCTTGCCAACCTTTGACTCCTGGCAGTCCTCGAGGTCCTTGTCTTCCATGAAAACCCTTTTTGCCGGGTTGTCCTTTGGGGCCCACTGGTCCCGGATCACCGAGCTCTCCCGTTTCCCCTTTATCACCAACTCCCCCATCAGTTCCATCTACACCAGGTATGCCATCGATTCCTACTTCTCCTTTGAATCCTTTGTTGCCAATTTGACCATTGAGACCTTTAAGTCCTTTAGCTCCTGTATCGCCAAACTCGCCCTTGTCGCCCTTTTCGTATAACGGCGTCACTTCTTCTCCAGGGTCTCCTTTTGCTCCTCTCAGTCCATTCAGTCCAGGTAAACCGTCGATTCCTGGGCGACCAGGGAGACCATGCCGTCCGGGAACTCCAGGAAGGCCTTTAGCTCCCTCGATTCCAACAGTACCGTTGTTACCTTTGTGCCCTATAGGACCCACCGGTCCAACTTCACCCTTTTTTCCTTTTTGCCCCATTAGTCCTTCTTCACCGGTTACTCCCTTGCCACCTTTACTCCCCTGATCGCCTCGCTTACCTTTTGGCCCTTCTGCTCCAGGAAAGCCGATCTGACCAAAGTGTCCCTTCAGTCCTTTCCGCCCATCTTCTCCTTTAGACCCCTTTGCACCTGTTACTGTCTTTCCTCTCACTCCTTTCTCTCCTTTGAAGCCAACTACGCCATCCGCTCCATCTATTCCGTCTTGTCCAGGGACCCCATCAGGTGCTTTTTCTCCTTTGTCTCCTTTTAATCCTTTTCGACCATTAGGTCCAATTTTTCCTCTCATACCTTTTTCTCCGTCTATTCCCCAAAAACCCATGAGTCCCATACTTCCCTTTTCACCGGGGGTACCTTTTTCACCTTTCTGGCCGGTTTCGCCTTTAATTCCGGTTTTTCCTATGGGACCTTCCTCACCCTTGATCCCCTTCAAAACAATTCCAGGAACACCACGATCGCCTTTGTCGCCTACTCTACCATTAAGTCCGTCAATGCCAGGAGGTCCCGTAACACCTGGTGCACCAGTGTCACCTTTCTCGCCAGGCTCTCCGTCTGTTCCATTGACCCCATTGATTCCTCGCATTCCGTCCATGCCATTTAAAGCGTCTCTGCCAGTATGACCTGAAACACCTGGTCTTCCAGGCTGACCCTGATATCCCTTTTCTCCCTTCAGTCCCAAGTCCCCAGGTAAGCCAGGAGGGCCTTGTTCTCCTTGCGGACCGTCAGCACCGTCCCGCCCAGGCAGACCTTTCACTCCTGGAGGTCCAGGCTCTCCAATAATTCCAACCTGACCAGGCATCCCTGTGTCTCCTCGGACAAACTTGACTGGTTCACTACAACAAACGAGAGCTGTGTCATTGCTGGCCGAGATTGCTCCTTGTCGGTTCCGTCTTCCAGGATCTGGCTCGGATTCCCCGGACACAAGCGAGAGAATGAGGAAACTGATGATCATTGTACGTCTCACATCATCTTGTCTCTACATGGTAAGAATCATGTCACTATACGTTGAGATATTTAGTAAAAATGTATTAACACGCTATGCCCCACATTATCAACCTAAGGCTCCAGCTGTGAGTGAATTATTATATGAGTGTGATCATGAGTGTGATGAAAAGCAAAATTTCATGATGATCAAGACTAGCATAGTTTTACACTTTACCAGTCCCAAACATCACTATTAAAACTTCGAAACTAAGACTTACCCAACCCAGAGGGACTTCCAGTGCTGTGGACATTGTGGGATATCTGTAGACTGGCTGTGCATCGTCAGGATGTGCGTATCACATGGGCACCCTGCTGTTGCTTTACGACCAGCTCCTGAACACGTTTCGGTACACTGTCCTGCGTCGCCATCCTCGCCATCTCTCCCAAATCTACCCTGATGGCCCTGAATACCAGCGTCTCCCTTTTCACCTTTTTCTCCGGGGTCACCTCTGTTTCCTCTAAAACCATTCCTTCCTGGAACACCCCTGTTTCCAATGTTTCCTTTTTGACCAGTAGTACCCTGAACGCCAGGTATGCCATGTATGCCCGGAGTACCGGGTATTCCCGCTGTCCCAATCTTTCCATCGGGAGCATCAGTTCCAGGGACACCAGCGTCTCCGTGATCTCCGATACCTCCTTTGTTTCCCTCCACTCCTGGTTCTCCTGGGTCCCCTTCCAGAGAGGAATGTTCGAGAAGTCTGATCTGCTCAACGAGTTTGTCAACGATCTGTCTTCCCATAAGGTCCATTCCCTTGATTCCAGTTTTTGGATCATAGTGGTTGATAAGAGTAAAGTCTTTTCCTGGTTCCCCTTTTGTACCCTTGTCACCTTCCTCACCACGTTCGCCCCTCGTGCCAGGGAACCCTCTAAAACCTTGAGAACCTCGAAAGCCTTGCTTTCCCTTGTTGCCAGTTTCTCCTTTCTTTCCGGTGACTCCTTGAGCACCCTGTGGTCCTCTGTTTCCTCGCTGTCCGGGGAAGCCCGTTTCACCCTCGTCCCCAACTCTTCCTTTGTTTCCTTTTAGGCCTATTGGACCACGGCTTCCTCTTGCTCCCCTTCTACCGCTTCGGCCGCTCATCCCTGGATTTCCAGTTTCTCCCACGGTATTTCTTCCGGCATTGCCCTTAAACCCGGGGTATCCAGGCTCACCCTTGCCACCGCTTGCACCGGGGTCTCCAACATCTCCTGTTGGTCCTGTAGGCCCTTGAACGCCTCTTTTGCCCTGCATACCAAGGGGACCTTGCGAGCCTTTCTTTCCTCTTTCGCCATTCCTTCCAGATTTACCTTTTCCCCCTTTTTGTCCACGATTGCCTTTATCACCTCTGTCTCCTGTATCTCCAGGCTCTCCTTTAGCTTCGGGATCATAGACGAAGTTGGGGTCTTTTGGTTCTCCCTTGGGCCCTCGTCCACCTTTCCGTCCTTTATCACCCGTCTGGCCCCTGTCCCCGGTCGGACCCTGCGGACCTTGATCACCTCTCAGACCTTGATTACCGTACTGTCCCAAGTCTCCCGGTCTTCCAGGACATCCTGGCAGGCCTGGACTTCCAGGATCTCCTGGTTGTCCTGATATTCCTGGAGCTCCCTTCCTGCCAATGGAACCTTTGAATCCATCCCTTCCAACAATTCCTTTTTGTCCTGGAGTACCAAAGCTGCCCTGGCGGCCTCGTCTTCCAGTGAGGCCAGGAATACCTTTAGCTCCGGTCAGACCAGGAGCACCTGGAATACCAGGAATTCCATCATTTCCTTTAAGGCCTGGCACGCCCCTTTCTCCCGCATCTCCTGTCGGTGCGATGGCCGTGTCACCTTTCTCACCAGTAGCTCCTGGGTATCCCTTGATTCCTTGTGATCCCTTTTGACCTTGAGGACCCACTTTTCCCCTTTGCCCCCTATTGCCAAACTGTCCGATTCTGCCCTTGACTCCTTTTAAACCAGCGTCTCCTTTATGGTTTTGCCTGCCAGGTGGACCAACTTCACCTCTTGGGCCTCTTTTCCCTTGTTTACCAGGATCACCCTTTTGTCCTTGATAACCGGTTCTTCCTTTATCGCCAAATTTTCCAACTTCGCCTTTATCTCCTGTTAGGCCATTTATTCCAGCAAATCCCTTCGTTCCTGGATCTCCGGCATCGCCCTTTTTTCCGGGTTTTCCTTCTTCACCTATATCTCCAGGTAGTCCTGGGAAACCGGGTAACCCAGGGAAACCATCATCACCGAGACGACCTTCGTATCCTTTAATGCCAGGGGGCCCAATTTCCCCTCTTGGTGCATTTTCACCTGGCTCACCAACCGGACCAACACCTCCCGGCATCCCTTTAACTCCTTTTCTTCCAATAAATCCAGACCAACCATTTCTGCCCTTGAAACCCTTAGAACCTTTAATCTTTGTACCATCAATACCTCTCGTACCCTTTTTACCAACTGCACCCGGATCACCCTCCGGTCCTATGTCACCACGCCTCCCCCAGAAACCCCCAAAACCAGGGGATCCAGGCTTTCCATCAACTCCATTGACTCCAGGACGTCCAGGTGTGCCAGTTATACCAGGTCGACCGTGTGCGCCATTTCTTCCGGGGAATCCTGGTTTGCCGGGAGGTCCTACTCGACCTAATTTACCTTTGATACCAGGTGTTCCTTTGAGTCCTTTTAAGCCGATTTCACCGACTTCACCGAGCAGACCATCAAGCCCGATAGTACCATCTGTGCCGGGCAGTCCAGGTACTCCATGAAGCCCCGGCGAACCAGGTTTTCCCTTTTCTCCCTTAAAACCCACTTCTCCAGTTACTCCGGTATCTCCTGGTAATCCAACAGGTCCCTTATTTCCTTTGGCCCCTTCATAACCGTCAATTCCTTTGAGTCCTCGATGACCAGGTAGTCCAGGGAGACCAGGAACACCTTGAGCTCCAACAGGCCCGACATCACCCTGTTCTCCTTTGGCTCCCGTAACTCCATCAACGCCGTTTGTTCCATGAATGCCATCTGTACCGGGTATTCCATGTGTTCCGGTTTTACCAGGAAAACCAATATCTCCTGGTGCACCGGTTACACCTTTTTCTCCTTTTTCTCCTGTTTCGCCAGTATCACCAGGAGCACCAACATCACCAACACCACCTTTAGAACCCGGTTCACCCTTTCGTCCTTCCCATCCCAACATGCCCACGAAGCCCTCAATACCTCGTTCACCTTTCTGTCCCTTATGTCCTCTAATTCCCCTAACACCACATTCTCCTCGTTGTCCCGGCTTTCCGCTTCTTCCAGAAACTCCCGAGACTGCGGGAAAACCAGGAATTCCATGAAATCCAAACGGTGCGTCGTATCCAACCAACCCGCACACGCCTTTGTAACCAGTTTCACCCTTTTCTCCGTTTTCACCAATGACCCCAAACTCACCCTTTTCCCCACTTTCTCCCTTTTCTCCTGGTGCTCCTTCGAGTCCAGGTTTTCCAGGGACTCCATGGTAACCTGGATCTCCGTCTTTACCGTCTTTACCATGTTTTCCTGCTGGGCCAACCATGCCTTTTTTACCACGATTACCTCGCTTTCCACGTTTTCCACGTTTTCCGTCTCTTCCGGTTTCTCCTTTTGCCCCTTTTTCACCTTTCGAGGCAAAATACCCTTTTATTCCTTTCAATCCCTTTTCTCCTTCAAGCCCCTTCGGACCAACCGACCCTTTTCTGCCTACAAGTCCAAATTCACCTTTTCTCCCAACAATATCTGCTCCTTTGGGACCAATAAGTCCTTTCGCTCCTTCCTCACCTTTCAAACCTTTGGGACCTCGCTTGCCCTGATCCCCGACAGTAGGTAGACCTTTTTTTCCCTGGGGTCCTTGAGGCCCAACTTGACCTTTATACCCTTTAACACCAGGTAGACCTTGTGGTCCCTCTGGTCCAACTTCACCGAGGTCTCCGGTAATACCCTTTTCACCCTTAGGTCCTTGCTCCCCGACGAATCCCTTAACACCCTTTTGTCCCTCCTCACCCTTCAGACCAGGAAGACCATCGTCACCATTGAATCCTGGTCGTCCAGGTACTCCTTTATCGGCAAAATCTCCAGGAAAACCTGTCACTCCTTTGAAGCCTTTGAAACCTTTTTCGCCTTTATCACCAGGCTTTTTACTGACAAGATCTTCGGGTGGATTAACTCCGGGCTCACCTTTCTGGCCAACAGCACCTTCTGGACCGTGCTTTCCTGGCATTCCGTTTAAGCCTGGTAATCCTTGAAGCCCAACAAAGCCTTTACGACCCTTTTCCCCGGGTTCTCCCTGCTCTCCTTGATCTCCTTCATCACCGACTTCTCCTGGCAATCCTACGTACCCCTTTTCTCCCTTTTCTCCAACTGATCCAATAGGACCCAATTCTCCTTTTCTACCAACCTCACCTTTTTGTCCCATTGTTCCATTCCGTCCTTTCAGGCCATCAATGCCCTTCAAACCGGTATCACCCTTGGTGCCCTTTAAACCCTTTTCTCCCCTTGCACCCTTTGGACCGAGGGTCACAGAGCCTTCCCAGCCCTTCCGTCCCTTTTCACCCCTATCTCCTTTTCTTCCGTCAGTGCCGTCCAATCCATCAGGAGCATTATTACCGGGTTCACCTTTTTGGCCATTTTGTCCAACTGGACCTACGTATCCAACTCTGCCAATACTTCCTTTGATCCCCTTAACTCCATAAATACCGTATTCACCGTCAGATCCTTTGGAACCGTCCGGTCCTGGCTCTCCCTTGCCCCCTTTCTGCCCTTTAGGGCCAGTCTTTCCAAAAGGAGGACCTGGAAGTCCTTTAGTTCCCTTGATCACAATACCGACTGGTCCGGTATCACCCTTCTCTCCAGTTTTACCTTTAGCACCATCAAGGCCAGGAACTCCTTTACTCCCTTCTTCTCCCGTTGCTCCGGCATCACCCTTCTCACCATCTGTACCATTATGGCCATCTATACCGTTCACACCATCAAGGGCATCGATGCCGTTCACACCGTTCCTTCCGGCTGTTCCTCGCGGTCCGGGAGTCCC
>JH154460.1:0-23116 GCA_000226015.1 Mnemiopsis leidyi | reverse complement strand
TAACAGTAACAGTAACAGTAACAGTAACAGTAACAGTAACAGTAACAGTAACAGTAACAGTAACAGTAACAGTAACAGTAACAGTAACAGTAACAGTAACAGTAACAGTAACAGTAACAGTAACAGTAACAGTAACAGTAACAGTAACAGTAACAGTAACAGTAACAGTAACAGTAACAGTAACAGTAAAAACAAAAGTTTCCGCGCTTTAAAGTTTGCAACCTTGCAAAGCGCTACTTTGCAAGGCAATAGTGGAGCAGTATAGGCTAAGAAGATTCTAAATTAGAAAATCTTTGCGGCTACTCAAGTTAGTTATTGTTACTTAAGGCTGGATGTTATGCTAAAGTTCCTACGCGGAATTCACAAATTCTGAATCGGTCGTACCCAAGTCTAGAAAGAAATATTAGGTTCTTAAGTATCTATTTATGGAATTATTCATGCACAAACTGAATATTGTGAATGCTAACCCGTTCTAAATCTATAAAAATCGATCGTGAGATTTAAGGTATCTGTAGTTAGGATTAACTTTACTCTATCCTGTATCCCATGGTTCCTAAAATCCACATATTTTAAATAGCATGGTTACTAGTACTACTTAGAAAAGATTTGATGGAAGATGGACAGAGAAATATTCGAAACTCTCTTATCCTTATATTTAGCAGATGACGTTGTCGATTTTGTCTTGAAAATTTTAAAACATTGGAATTTTTGTTGTTTTTTGCTATAATGCAGCAATTGTCGGGTGTCACAAAACTTGTAAAATAACAGGACCTCATGAAAGTTTGTCGAGACTCATAATGGCAGTAAGTCGATCCTAAATTCCCTTAATCTTTTTTGATAAAATTTCCTAGAATATTTTTCAAGATCCCTGCAAAGATATATTTATCAAGGTGGTTAATCTTGACAGTATTTGCAGTTTTTATTCAACAATAAGATGAGAAGAGATTGGAAATATTTGATTAGATTAACCGTAAAAATCCGAAATCTTTTTTGAGACTTTATCTATAAAATGTATATGAAGTGTTTCCTTCCTTACCAAACATGGCCAAAGACCTTGCACTAACCTTGCTCTATAATATTTTTGCCATAAGAAATAAAGCTATTACTACAACAGGCTATTTGATGGACTAGTATTTTCTGCCAAGCCTACAATCAATACGCTCTCGAGAAATAAGGAGGTAAATTAACATACAGGAAAGCAATTATACGAATTTTTACCTGACCAGCGACTTTGAAAATAGAAAATATCTATGAAAATATCTATGAACTACTCAATATCGAGACATTGAACGAAAAGTAGCCTGAAACTGAAATTTACTGACTGTTTTCCAATCGAACATCATGAGCGTTTTAAAGTCACGTGACGAAGAAAATGAGTGGGAAAATTTACAAATATTTATTGCTCATAATCGACATAATGATGTGCATAAGTGACATGGAGGTCACAAAAGTAACATAAATCATAGGCAGAGGACGAAAGCGATTATCGTCGCGAGTCACTCAAAGAAGTAGCGTCTTCTAAAGCCCTCCCTCGGACCTTAGCATAAAGTATCGCAATGTCCAACTAAAGCGGATTTTACAATTTCAGACAGGTCAGTGTGCACGATGAAACTGAAATTAATCAATCCTAATCAGGTCGAGCTGGGTGGATATGATCACGTGACTTGAAACAGGGGTTTTCAGGGAACAGGGTCACGACCAAACACAGCATGCAAGAGAAGATTAACGCTTCTACTGGTATGTGTGTGTGTTTAATTTATTTAGATAATATTTCTTCTGCAGTTTGATGGGGTCGTGCAAGATTTGGAGGAATCTCTGTGTTAACCACAATCCTGTGGACCTTTAAAAAAGTGTCGAGTAAATATAATCGCTACAAAAAATTATTCCTATAATTTCTCGACCGCAGAAAAGGATGGCCAGTGCTAACGTATAAGTGTGGTTTTTTTTAAAAAGGAGAGCAGTACAATAGCTCTAACTTGTTGAGGTGCTTTAGCACTAACATACATTTCACTGTCTGAAGAAAAATGGCAGGCAAAAAAACTGTCGAGGTTGTGGTTACAGTTCTCCCATTAGCATAGTAGTATTAGATTAAAATAGTTAGATTAAAATAGTTGAGTAATCTCGTACGTATGTCTTGTACACTCATTTTGGATCAAAATACTTTAATGTTAATCTTAACGCTAAAACAACGAGTTTTTTAGAATCACTCTGAGAGGAAAACTTGCAAAATAGCTGTAAATAAATGCTAAGATTTGAAAGACTAGTGTCATTACTAACAAATCCGTGGTTAAGGTATAAGTTTCAAATATATTTAAGGGAAAACGTAAAGTATATGACTATTTTTAACTCGTTTGAAAACCGCCACGTGATATTGGCTCATCACGATCGGCGCATGTAAAGGTACTCAATCTATTTTACCGTTTGGGATTCATGCAAATTGCGACTGAAATTAAAACAACAGGACCATAAGAAAAAGGAGTAAATCTTAACGTAACTCGTAAAAAATATCCTTGCTTACTTATCCATGGGCCCTACGAGTATGGAACGCAAGTTTAAAACATCCCTAGGTACTAAAATTGTGTTGAATATGAAAAGCTTGAAACGATGGGACGTTGGAAAAGCAGACCAATCGGGTCGGTCAGAACCTACTTAGTCGAGCAGCATGCAGAAACAAGATTCCCCCTGCAAACTTGGAAAATAGGTGCAAACCACGTGCAAACCACGTGACAATTCCTGGTCCTCCCATTGGTCCACATCCAGTCAGGAAAATGTTTGGCGGCTCGTGAATTTCAGTGGGAGTTAGTGTACGGTGGTGGCCGCGATTTGGACAAGCTTGCAGAGCAGATGGGGGTGGAGGATACGCCGGGGATCTAGAAAAGGGGGAGGATACTGATCTGGAAGTAAAGAGAGAGAGAGAGTAGCGTGGCAAGGCTCGTGTAACAATAACACTTCCGTGACACTTCATACATACTTTAGGTGTGGATCGTACTGCGACTCTATAACGTCAACGTCAAATTTGAGAGAGATTTTGTAAAAATGACGAGGAGTAAGGAGAGGGACCTGCACCGAGTGATATCAAGCGGCCCATCAAGCGGGACAAGTTCAATGTTTACGTGTTTCTGTCCCTACATCCGAGCTTATTCCTCCCCTGTCACGTGTAACTTTCTGTCACGGTGGTTAACACTTCTAATCGGATTCGCTCCAGTTTCAGCCCTCTCCCACCGCAGCTGTAGATGAAATGTCGGGGGAAATGGGACGAGGTTCAGCGGTTCTTGCCCGGATCATCACCATAAAGTTTATATGGAGCGGAGTGTGTAAATGTTGTTATTAATGGAGCTGAGTTTTTGTGGTTACAGAAGAATGCTCAAGCATGTCACCCAGCTTTACGGACGAAATACCTGCTACCAATATACCGACCTCTAAAGCAAGCCCAGAGAAACGATCGCTACTCTAATCCATGATCCCGAATACAACAAGTAGGAAATACGGTAACCAGTGGAACAGTGAATGACCGCAAAATGGGTAACCGGTAAAACAGTCAATAATCTCAAATTGGATGGGACTCCACCTAAATTTGATTTTTTGCCGACCCGATGATCTATACTTGTTCACGCCTGAACAAAACAGAACAACATTATCTAGAACATTATCTAGACTTGTTAATTCATCTCGTTATCGGGTATTAACGGTTTTAGGGACCTGCACTTAATCGGACTGTTTTAGCCATGAGGGGATTATACCTTTAGTGATAACAGTGTTAAATATTACTTAACCGTGACCATGGTTTTTAAACAGCAGGCTGACCACCGTGATTTGATTTACTTTTAATACTAAAAAGGCTACAACTACAAAATCAGTCGACCGTGTGGCTAAGAGTTTTAAATTTTGTGTGTGCAGCTGTTCTGCTGTTGAGAAAACCTTGCACTCTGGGTTGTATCACGGTTATGGGAAGAGGTATCAAATGCTGAATACAGTGTCATGATCAGGATCAACTAAAGTCTAGATGAGCATTAAAAACAAAATCGTATGAAATGAGTACTAGATCTGAGGATTTTGAGTTTGAGAAACTAAGTGTGCGAACAGGTTCAGACTTAAAATCTCAAAATTTAGATTAAAAGAGATGTTTCAGACTGCAAATGTACAAACTGTCGGGGTCCTGACCGATTTACTAATAATTCTTGTGAAACTGTTGCAGATGAGTGGAGGAGGAGAATTACTGCGGGGGATTAATCTGCAGTCTCGTGCAGCAACCATTAGAGCATTATCAAGATTCTTAATTTACCGCGGTTATCACGTAGTAGATAATTTGTCATGGGGATTACAGGATAAACGTGGAAATTCGGAGAAACTCTTTCATCCAGGGACAGGGATCATGTGTTGGCTTTCAGAACACGTGATTGGATCGTGAAGTTAAGGATGGGCTGTGATTGGTCAGTGGAAATGAGGGAGGACTCTGATTGGTTAATATGTCCTGAAAGTTTTAGAGCTGATATCACTTGGTGAGATTGGTTGCAAGGACGTCACCGCGTCTGTTTGACAGGCTAATCAATTCATGACTTGTCCGAGAGTGCAGCAGATTTTTCCGTCCATTTTGTGACGATTGAAGCGCACTGCGTGGTGCTGAATCCCGTCTTAAGTAAGGCCTAAATTCGGCACCACTTCACGAAGTCGCCAAAAGATCTAATGTCAAGAAACTTTTGGTTACAATTACTGCATGACCAGCTAAGATCTCACGTTGCTCTTTAGGTTCAAACATAAAGACATACTGTGGACGGCTGTTTGTGTGAAAAGAAGTAGTTCACTCAGGAAAATCGTGTCTGAGTGTCTAAAGGGTCCCGGAATACATTAGAATATTCTAACTTGTGTTGCCGTAATACATGACAATCATCAAGTACTAAAGTACATGGATAATCACTGTCACATGGTTCGTTTCCGGGCACATGATTGGATCATGAAGTTTAGGATGGGCTCTGATTGGCTAATTTAACGACTAACAACAATCTAGTACATGGTTACTATGGAGGCATGCACGTGGTGAACCTTGAACCTAAAAGTTATAAGTATACTACACTATTTGAGCACTGTAGACTGAGACAGTAGTCATGATATAAAAACATTCAAAAATGTTTCATTCCATCAGTACACCTTTCAATTATGCCAATGCATCCCAAACAAGCAAATAGCGACATGAATGATTCACCCCAGACCCGTATATTAGTAATTATAGAAACAGTCCCAAGTGTCAGACCATACACGTGTCCAACAGAACACTGTAACAAAATCAATCCGACAAAGTTTTTATCATTAAGCTTCACCGAGTTATCCGAAACATTTCATTATTTTTGTTTTCCAGTTTAGATAACATGGCCACACACCATTTTCTTGTAAAAATGCTAGTACTGGCCTTAGAGGGATTTAAGGTCTTTTAAAGAATTCTCCTTATTTTTACAGCATGTTCCGTGATTATTTACCATAAGATGACTATTTTAATATCTTACCTAATATGTTCTAGTCCGTCATTTGATTCACACATGAGGATGTTTGCGTACGTTTAAATTGTACATAGCAGCAGTATGTTAAGGAACTATAAAGTATAAACAGAGTGGTTCACCAGACACTGAGATTTAGGGTTCCAGGCGACACGCGCCAAAATTCAGTAACCCCGGGTACGGCGGGTTTAGATTTCAGCAGATTGTAAGGGGTGTTGTGTAATCATTCAAGTCAGAGGCTCGTCCCCGCCCCCACGGAATGAAAATGCACGTGCTTTAGCTCTGGCTAGATCCACTTCCATTGTAAGATCTTAGCCCATTTTCGTCTAAGCAGTACTCAATCTATTTTCTGAATGTTTGTGTAGGTCAAAATGTTAACTAATAGATATATTGGAGCAGGACCCCCGACAGTCCTGACTTTGTCAGATGTTTCATTATACTTTTATACTTTACCTTAGTTCCGTAGTTACCATTATATGGATCTACAGTTCCACATGATCTGATCTTCATAGTTGTGGTTAATTTGTTAGTTGTAGCTGGTCTTCTGGTTATCCTACTAATAGCTTGACAACCGGCCCACAGAACGACTTTGTATTTTCTATGCGGCCTTAAGTGGGGAGGGAACTTTTTTCAGATCCTCATTTCGAGCAAGCTCGACTCCCAGAGGTGTGCTCTGAAAGGGTGTGTTATGTTGTTGTGGGTGGGCCAAAGATTCAACCAAGCTACATGATCTGTGTCTGTATTCTCTGAATCCCTTCTTATAGTTACTTATTCAGTTTTACAGACGGCTTATAATACTTTAGTCAAACAATAGAAAATCTTTCGACGTTATATCTCAACGACGAAATAAATTAAAGTTTTATTGTTTATTCTTTTTATTTATGAGTTTTATTCAAATTCAAATTACTGATTCATCCGAAGTCTTAACTTAACCAAAAAAAGCTCTGACCGCCAAAAAATTAACACTAACATATTCAAAGCGTGTCTCTTTTTCAGCTAATGTTTTTGCGCCTATAAATGGAGTACTAATTTAGATAACTACCTGATTCTGAAGCTAGCTACTTTATTTTGATGCGTTGTTGAAATTTTGTGAAGATCGTCTCACTTTGATGTTGGTCTTCCTAGAAGCGCGAAGTTTTAAAACAGGCTGCTCGAAATATAGTCGTGACAAAAGCTCGAATGTCCGTCTACGTACTCAAGTTTGATTTCTTATAAAGTTAATTTTAAAGTAGAACAATCTGCAAGTTGTAAAGTGACTTCTGGGTTGCTCAGGTCGGCTCCCGTAGAATTCTTGAAATAACTAACTTGTTCTAAACATTCTAATCAAACCTCTAAGTTTGCCCTATTTAACCCGTTTGCCCCCGAGGTCAATATATATACCCACTCTAGCAACTGCAGATTTGGTGTGTGAAATATAAAACAATATAGTGTTTAATATTTGTAGCTTTAGTTCTAAAATACGTCTATACACGTTTTTTAGAATTTAAGCCAGTTGTTTTGAGCTAACAAATTCAGAAGTTCAAAATTCGAAGAGTATAGCCTAACTACAAATAATTACATGGCTAAAACTTTAAAACATCCTTACCCTTAATTCTTCAACGTGCTAATTTTCACCCTAACCATTCTCATCAACAGCGTTTGACGCGATATCACTAATTTGTACAGGTACAACTCCAGGTGGTTAGCTTGCACAAGTCTTATCCCCCAACACCAGGAAACATAAGTGAAAACTGCGGTGCTACCTCGTTACCAAGACACACGTTCGCCTTGTTAAACTTTCTATTTAAGTTTTTCGTTCCAGTCCGACTGTCTCCGTGTTATTTTTGGGTTACTCAGATCCCTGAGGTTTCCATGAAGCTTCCAAATAGGACCCACTTGTGGAACCCATATTGGCACAGTTACCCTAAGATAAGGAAGAAAGAGAACCCTACTTCCGACATCCTGCATCAGGACATGTCATCACCCCCAGCTGCAGATGCCCAGTGGAGATCTACAGATGCCGACAGTTTGGAAATCTTTTCAAAATCTCATTCTCATCCGATCAGGAAAATTCGGTCGTATAGGAAGGATGGTTCGGGAAATACTCGCGAGTTCATGGTACCTAAAAGACTAAAACCTAGAATTCCTATATCGATTAAAAAGCCGGCTACGTTACCCAGAAAGATAACCATATCAGCTGGAAATCCTGAAAAATCCCTGAAATCCTCAACAGAAAGCGTGTCCCGGTGCAAGATACGTCCCAGATACGACTGCTGCGAACACAACGTCTGTAAAGGCAGACCCGGGGCTTTACCTTCACGAAGGTACATGACTTCCACCAAATCTTCCCGGGCTAAAGAAAGACGAGAACGCAAGAAAAGTAAAAACACTGTCAATCTTGGCGATGTTTTGATTCCCAAAGACAAACATGGACGCAATAAAAGTAAGAAGAGGTCGAGTGTGGAGGTCTCTTGGTTTACACCGGGGAGGTGTGAAGAGAGGACCGGGACAACCGGGGAGAAAGAGAGTTTACAATCCGCCGAACTTGCACACAACATTTGTCGGCAATCTTTTGTGTTCTCTTCGCACCATCCTACTAAGTTTTGGAAGGACGATCCGGTGAGGTTCATGTCAGACCTCGGAGAAGCGGAAAGGAAACATCAGCTTAGCTCTAAAAACGTGGACTTGTCTGGAGTAAGCGAACAGCGCAATAGAAGGGTTAGGATCGTAGAAACTATCGCTAGTTCCGGGGCAGGACCAACGCTCGGTGAACCAGGTCGAACAGTGGAACCTCCTGATTTAGATATCGGTGGGAATGTTAGGTCTCACCTCCAGGATCACGTTTCTAACTTCCATAGCAAGCAGGAATGTAGTGAACAAGCCGGGCCGTGTTTTGTGAGTCCTGATTACAGTGAGATCAGTCGGAATATGATAAAGAATCTAAGTTCGCAAATGTCAGCAGCAGCAAGCTCGTTAGGTGGAAGTCAAGGGCTCGTACCCGCGGATCAAAAGGTTTTAGTTCGAAAAGCTGCGACCGACAAAAAATTAGGATTAGAGGCTAAAGTTTTTAGGTCTGACTTTAAAAATCAATGGAATATTAACAAGGAGTTCCGGATAAACGTTAACAATCTCGCATGCAAGGGAACAAAGCTCAACATTTCAGATGGGTTGGATGCTAAGCTTGCCGAAAGAGACGAGAAACATGAAGAATTAGGACCTCGGGTTATATCGGCTTGTGGTATAAGTTCTACAGGGGTTGGTTCAGGTCAGTTTGATGCGGTCACTACTTTCGAGGGAAATTCGGAGTATTTGGTTCGGTTTGATAAACTTTCAAGTGGTCAAAGTGGTAAAGTGTATGTTGATAATACTGCAGAAAGAAAAGATGTGGTGGAGGATAGTCTTGGTTCGCGTGACAATGCTTTTCGGGTAAAAACTGCAACAATTTCAATGGTGGCGGAACCATTTGTAGGTATGGCAAACTCTTTAAAACATCAAGCACAATCTACACCACCTAAAAGTGTATTATCACCATCACTCTCACCATCACTATCGCCATCACGCTCACCATCACCCTCACCCTCACCATCACCCTCACCATCACCCTCACCATCACCCTCACCATCACCCTCACCATCACCCTCACAGAGCTCAGATTATTCCACAAGGTCGTCTAAAGAGACAACCTCTAAAGTGTCGTCACAAACTTTTGACCATGCTGAAACCTGTTCCTCTGATACCATAGAGACTGATAGTAAATCTCATTCGGGAAGAGAGAAATCAGAAATATCAGAACTGTTTGAGCAAATCGAAAACTTGTCTGAGGTTTGTTTCGGTTACATAATGTTTGTTTTTCTCCAACAAAGTGACACAGTTTTGCTTTTCTGATTTAATTTGCGTTTTTGCATCATCTAATCCACTCAAATTTTCAACACTTCAAAAACTTAAAATTTAAAAATAAACTTGATCTGTTTCAGCAGGTACACCGGTTTTCCAGTTCTTCGCGAAACTCCGGAAGAAGTTCGTCAAAGAACAGGTGAGCTTACCGCTCTGCAAAAATCCTTTCTATTTATTCATTTCCTAAATTCATATTTCCCCCTTATTTGTATTATCGTGGTTCTAAAGTTTTTACTAAATACTTCAGTATGAGAAAAGAGTCGGAAAACAAAAAACCCGGCAGTTCCAGTTCCTTGTGTGTATCTTCTGAACCTATATCTTCTAACTGCGAGGTAGGTGGAGAATGGATATAGGAAAAATAGACGAACTAACTACCTCAACTTTAAAAATAGTAACTTTGTTCGGTCGTTCTAGTCTTTTTAATCCAAACTAAACAGCAAATATCTTGATCAATCTTGGATAAAAACACCCCTCAATATGATCCTTTTTCAATTGCAATGACCAACTTTAATTCCCCCAGGACGAGCGATACAGCACTCCATTACTAAACGAAGAAGAAGTGTCTCAGCCTGCATACCTTTCAGAACCCTCACTTCATCATGTAACATCTACCAGTAAGTCACATGATCAGAAAATACAACGTTCACTAAACCGGAACCTGGAAACATCAGCACCGGTAGATTTTGATAAATCAGATGTTCGGTTAGCAGATAAAGCATTTGAAACCCCAGATGATCCTAAGAGATTATTGAAGAATTCAGATGTAGAAGGCATATTCCAGAAAAACATTATTCCCGATGTTGGTCAGCAGCCTTTACTACAACCCGCCACAGAAAATTTACGAGCTAAAGTGAATCAGGATGTTTGTTATGAGTATCAGGAAAATCAACATAAGCGTAAAGTGAACAGTTCTAGATGCTCTAAAGACATCTTGTTGTACGAGAATATTGATACAAAAAGTGTACTTTCTCAAAGAAAAGAAACATTGCAAGACACAATCTCCAGCAACAACAAAGCTAATATAACCGACATCATTGCGACGAAGACAGATCGCTCTAAAAGTAGTGGAAGATATTACGGTCCTTGTAACCAAGTTGAGGCTAGACAAAGTTCTGAAGATCCCAACCACCACCCCAGTCATAAGATTTCCAGCACATCATCTCTTACTGCACAGTCTGGTCTCCCTAGCAACAGAAGACGAGAAAATTCGCACCCAAATACCAAAGTTTCCTCAATGGACCGAATAAATCCACACAAAGAGACATCCTCCAAGGAAACGAAATCCAATCTGGATATCTCCTCAAACCGTCCACGATTTAACTCTACCCTCACACAATCCTCGTCTAGCACTAAACTGTCTCTTGAGAGAGGGGACATCTTGCTCAACGACAAGACAAGTATTTTGTGTTCAGGGTATAGTCCACCACTCAGTCGTAGCACATTAGGGTTCTCTCAACCTCACTTATCATGGGATCGCATATCAGGCAGAAACTTATCTTGGGATCACATGTCTAGCAGACATATACAGCTTTCTGGGCAGCAGCTGACTATACAATCTAGTGAACTTCCTAATCATGGTTATCATTCTAACTCAAAGCGGTTGTCTGGTGGATATCAGCAGCTGGATCAAGTCAGAAAGTCTGAGGTTGAGAGAGCAGCTACCCCAGAACTTCAACACTACACGTTCCCATGGAGATATAAAGTTTTAGTAACCCAGCATTTTGAGACAGACCAACAACCAGAATCAGGAGGAAGACAACATCGGGAAACATCACGAAGTTTTCAGTCTCGGTCTACAAGATCATGTAGATGCAACACTAACAAAATGTCAGGAGTGAATCTCAACACACCATCTCGTATCAATGACACTACTGTTTCTCATCTTTTAGAAACTCTGCACAGATCTTCTAGACCAAGGAGGTCAGTCCGGCGGTTTCTTGTACGAAATAAACAGTTTTACAGAAAAACTGATGGATCTGGGTGTAAGATTCCTGACGAACAGCCTTTCTATCTGAGGTCATGTGACTTAGCCGAAGTGAATAAGCGTGTTGACACATCTTCTATTCAGTGGAGTTATTTAAAGCATTTGAACGAACTACGTGTTGACAATAGTAGTGTTTGTATGCAGGGTGGGGTCATGGTCAATGATAAACATTTAAAGAACAGATCTGATCAGCAAACCACACATCGGACAAGTAATGTTCTAGAACAAAACTGCCACCGTATTAGTCAAAACAATCAGTTTAATTCTGTTGATCAAGACAATCCATGGGTCCCTGTTTTTGTTCAATTGGACCAGCGAGATAAGGTATTAGTTTACGAAGCGATAAAACACTTGTTGAATAAACAATCATGATTTTGAATGATTTTAACAAGACATTGAAAAAAATATAACTTTTTTTTGTTGACTCAATCCTTTTACTATAAATAATCTCAAATTATGCCAAACTATCATAACTGTTGAAAAGAATCTGACATAAAACAAAGCTTAACAAAATTTAATTCTAAATCGATTACATTCTAAAAACAAAGTATTCAAAGCCGTTAATACTATTTCCCTATTTAAAGGCAACTATTTGTTTGTCTCAGAAGACAAACCCAGACCCCTGGCCTCATGTCTTAGAAGACAAAAGAAAACTCCTGGCTTATCTCACTCTTAGAAGACAAAGGACAAACTCCTAGCAAGCTGCTGCCTGTTTCTCTTCTTGTTCTCCGTTACTGGCCGACTCTGCTCGCTAGTTGCAGGACGTAGGTAGAGTTTTCTTGTAGATTCTGTCCACCGTGCTATACAGCCTAGTGGGATTTAGTCAGTTAGTAAGTAAGGAGTGTGTTTTTGTGTACTTTTAGAGCTGTTCTTTGAATTGTAAATTTGGGTTGTCAGAGAGCAACCGTAAAGGTTCAGGATCTGGCTTTGTGCATCAATCAGAGAACCGGTCGGAAAATAAGGCGCTTATGGAGCAGGTATCGAACCCACGACTTTGGAGGTCGTCGACCTGCAGCTATCAAGACTGTAACGCTTTGTAGGATTTAATCTCTTAGTGGTGTGCTTTGTTTGTACGTTTTAAAAATTGATGATGAAATGATCTTATAGTTACCATGAAATCATCTAGGATTGAGAAGTTCTGTTTTGCACGATAAGGCGAGAAAAGTTACAAATTTTAGTAACATGAAATCATTCAACAAAAACTTGAAAAGCCGAGGAGGTTTCTTAATGTAAAATCTTCGCAAGATCATCAATTTCATAGCTAGAAGTTTGCAGGTTGCTGTCTCTAAAGAAATGAATATAACTGTGATATTGCGGATTTCCAGCTCTCCTCCAATAATGTACAATATAATCATCAACCCATTATATTAGTGCATGTTGTGTTTTTACGGATGCGATTGTATATAAACACCGCTACGATAAGAAGTTTTTGGGTTGTCTATGCTTTCTATATAAAGCAAAGACAAGATTTCTATTGAAATCTAGATCACTTACTTAGGATCGCTAGGTTTAAAACCAGGGTTTTGTTCCACCAGAAGTCTTGGTAAAGGAGCAACTTTAGAGTAGGGTCTAGTAAGTCCCATTCTGGTTATGTCCTCGTACTTTACCGTTTCTACTTTCTGGAGATTGAGAGATGAGTTAGATTTGTCGGATTGGAGTTTCTAAGTTACAAGCTCTGACATAGAAAAGAGTTGAAGTGTCTGAAAATCTGTTCTATCAAAACACAACACTGATGCCTAAAACTATTGGAATACAAGTACTAAGTTTCAATAAAACAACATCTTCAAACCGAAAGGAGCTTGTCCCCAGGGACAGGTGTCTTTGAGCCCTCTCTCATTTTTGTTGGGGAGGAGGCTCCTGAGGACCTCATCACAATACTCTTGGATCTGGAAATCTCTGAAACACAATTACGGTCCTGGCCATTCTTGTTTTCATGCAGATAACGATGAGAAAGTTTTAATTAAGTCAACTGGTTTTGGTTGTATCATGCTGGATGCTAAATGCTAATGCTTGACCGTATTAAGAAAGAACGAAGCAAAAACGGTGATCCAGAAGCATGCCAGCATTCTGTTTTCTGTAGAGAACTAGAAATCATATTCCTGAAGATTAAAACTAAATAGTTGGATCGCTTAATTCTAATATATAACGATCAAGTACAACACACAAATCATGACGAGATTTATACCTGGAAGTTTGTTCCCCAGGCTGGAATTAGACTTTCCCAGAACTCTTCTGCGGTGCTCTCTCACAGAGTTCCCCTCCACAGCAGAAGTTAAAGCAGCGGACACTGGCACGTTGGGAGAAAGTCGAGCTACCTCCGCAAGCAATTCAGGGTCCTCGTGTGTTTCTATCAACAGCTGTTCTACTCCTCCCTGTGATAGATCAACAACATGATTTTTAGCTGTTTTTGGGGACATGAATCTCAGAAAGATTGCAAATAAGCAAATTGGCGAGATAGAAATCCACGCTCGCATCGGCTCTCTTTTATTATACTTATTTTACTAAAACAATCATTAAACAAGTTGTACTCAATGTCATGTTGTTGAATTTGATCATACAAGAATCGGCTGACCTTGCAGTATGAGTTATCGTTCAAGATGCATCTATTTTCAGTGTTGATGTTTTGTGTACAAACAAACTTACAAAGAAGAATCTGCAGAGACATATATTATCGCCCTGCTTTTGTTGAATTTGATCAGAATCAACTAACCCTGCAGTATGACAGGGAGGCGATGGCGGTGGCGGCAGCTTCTTGCACCCTCAGACTCCCCTCAGAGAGAGACTTGATCAGAGAGTCCAACCCATGTTCCACGATCTCCTCAGCACATGACTTAAGTTTACTCAACGTAGCTCTATCAAGGATTTGGATTTATGTTCTATAACTATTTGTCTTTTTGATAGTGATAATTTGCTTTTGAGATTGATGCAAAATTATTAACGTAATATGGT
This sequence comes from Mnemiopsis leidyi, assembly GCA_000226015.1. NCBI lineage: Eukaryota > Metazoa > Ctenophora > Tentaculata > Lobata > Bolinopsidae > Mnemiopsis > Mnemiopsis leidyi. Next base: position 8,821 of record JH154460.1, on the reverse strand, counting down.
AAACTTCATGCAATCGCTATGTAAAAAGAGTAACTGCAAATTGTCCGAAAAACTTACATGCAAATGTGGGCGTCGATATCGGGATTTGCCAACAGTTTCCTTACGTCAGAATTTTTGTCTTTACTTGACAATTTTCCGAGGATTATCTAAAATGAGACTTTTTAAAGCCCAATGTTTATGTGAGCCTTTGTATCCAGTAAATTCGTTGAACTCAGTTTTAATTGAAACAAAAATGAATCACAATCTAAAAGTAAATATAACTATGTATAACTATAAGTGTGGATGTTAATAATCACGATTAAAATTGTTACTTAAAATTGAAACAATCATAAAATATCCAAGCTATCGATTATTTTGAACTAACATTGAATAACGAAAAGCTGGTGTCGCTGGCAAAGCGGCATCTGAAGGAATAGTTATCGTTGTCCATCAATAGAGCATGATAGCGGAACATACTGGTAGCTTTGATCGCGTTCTGTTCTGAAAGATAAATTGTTGAAGTTCACGATGATTTACCAAGTATCAACTCAAATAGTATCGCTGACAGAGTAACTTTACTCTTTAGTGTAGTATGAATACAGATACAAGAATCTCTAATTCTCTATCGCTATTCGCTAAGCGATGCATCCTAGCACTTGCATTTTCCAACTTGTGAGCTGTTTCGTATGAAATCGAATTCCTTTTAACGCGCGGAATAGATGTAAGCCAGCGCGCACGTGGGCGCACTAGGTTACCATGACGACACTTTCCTACAAAGTTTACGAGCACAGGGTGCATGCTGCCAGTTTCGTTTTGTTATCATCTCTTACGTTGAACTCAACCACTATGGCATTTTCAAACTCAATTCTTGATCGTGGACAAAGATCCATTCTCAAGACTCCATTCCAGCGACCTTCGCATTCTCGAGTTTTCTATCCAACGTTCGTCATTGACGAACAGCTAATCAAAAAGTACAGCAAGAAAACTCCTCAGACTAGGAGCACTGATTGTTTCACCGCTTATCAAGCTCACAAGGAAGTTTTCCAAGTCAAGGAAGATTTCGAAAATGTTGAAGAATCAGATCAGTCTGAAACTGATAGCAGCGGTGTTCGGGTAAGAAAAATTTCGGAAATCATATTTCAGTTCACGATAGATTTAATAAAATTAAATTCTTTAAGAAAGATTCTTTAAATTCTTTAGTTTACTTCTTAGTTCCGCTTATTTTAAGACTTTTATTATTATACATTAGTTAACTGCTTTGTAAGCAATTATTGCTCACAATTAGATTGGCTGCTGATATGTTCCACATACTTTAATCAATAGCCTCATGGTTACTTTTTTCAGCCAGGAAAGCTGAAAAACTGGAAGAACAAAACCGATGCTTACGTTCGATATCGCGAACATCGAGTGGACTACAAATCATTTCACCGCAATCCGGAACCTCAACCAAACACAAAACCAAGATCAGACATCCAGAACTTGATGCGGCTTCACTCCTGGATATTCAGCCTTCAGAAATCCGGCAAACTCTCCTCCGCTATTTCTTTTACCGAAATTATTGAAGGGAAAGTTTTGTTGTCCGAGGATGTTCTAGCTGCTAAACCTGAGGGTGTTGATCTGGAGGAAGCAAGACAAAGTTGCAAGTCAACCAAACAAGCAGGAATCTCGGAGAAGTCTGAGGTTGGTTTTGGAAATGTAATTTGTCCATTTGATCAGTTTATCTGTCTTAATAATTCATAGAGAGTCTTGAAGATTGAAAATTTTATGTTGAGTTCTATGGTTGCTTCTAAATAACATACTAAACATTCACGAATCAATAAATCTTTATCCCCAGATCAACTCGTCGAGTTCTGTTGGAGTTCCAGACTCCGAACAAACAAGATCTACAGAGTACCCTCGTAAAATCTCTTTGTGTTACTGTTGTCGACGGAGTCCCTACCAGAAACGAGTCGCATTTTCACCTGTCTCTCCTCCATCTTATAAGCTTGGACAGATAATTGGCCGGATATCGGAGAACCGGACTCGGACCAGTAATGAAATCTCGGCAAACACTCCAACTCGCACACCAAGTCGGATTTCTTCCCGGACTCCACCTCTGACTCCGAGCGGAAGAAGATCAGAAGACTCGGTTAATAAAACCGCATTTACATCTGGTTCCGAGCGGAGCCTGGAAACCGTACCTGTAACGCAGATCGTACCCGAGTCTCCAGCTAAAATTGATGATGCGGATGTTAAACCTATTAAAGCTAGAGTACAGATTGATGCTGGTGTAAAACGTAAAGCTAAAGTACAGAATTTGGTTGTGCAACCACTGAGCTCTAGGGTTAGTTTAGAATACGATTCTGGAATTTTTGAACTACATTTCGAGATTATTCAACAGACATTTTTTTGAAAACTTGACATTAATTCGTTCTTAGTTGAAATTTTCAATGATGCGATGAATCTTATTAATTCCCTTTTTTCTCAGAAGCGATCAAGAGATCCCAGAGATCGTGGAGGACTGGACCTAAGAAAGCGAGTAGTGCTTGCTCAAGCAATGCGAGTAAGCGCTAACCTGAAAAAAGAAAAGAAACTACGCCGATCCAGTTCCACTAGAACCAAGCCGTCTTTGCTCAAAACCAGATAAACCTCACAAGAAATCACTTTGGCATAAAGTTACGGTCACTTTCTGAAATCTGGGCAGCTAAAGATCGACTCTGAAAATAACTCCAATGAAGATATCAAGTGATGAGCTCAACTTAGGAGACGCTGAACAACTGCGCACCTCTGAACAACCACCTTAGAAGACCAAAGAACCTTTAAGAAAAGAAGAGAAGAAAGAATACTTATTATCTTATTAATTGTTATGATTACACAAAACCGAAAAGAATTAAAAAAACTAAAAAAACATCGATCCTATCGATGAAAAAATCCAAAAAAAATTAAAAAAGAGTGCACTCATATTTTCGTAACATTTTCATTTCCTAGTGCCAAAACAAACTTTTTGTTTCATTTGTCAACATACAAAGTTATACCTGCCCATCTAAAATATTACACGAAAGAATAAGAATTTATCTAAATAAATCGGCCCAGCTTATAATAGTAAATGGCTTAAAGATAATTAGCCGAAAATAATTGAGATAAGTAGTTGAGAATTCTCACTCAGACTTTGCCCGCCAAGGATTCAACCGAATCTGCCAAATTTTGGCCATTACCCTCCCCTCTGAATCTCTGACCAGTTAAAATCCACCATCATCTAACGGGCAGTCCGTCAACATGAACGCTGGTCAATCTCAAATTGTTTCACTTAAGCACGCCAATATTACTGATATTCAATCGTTCGAAAGATTAAGTTTTGAAATGAATCCTGTTCAACCTAATGTAAAATAGTTAATGAAAACAGTACCAATAGTGAAAGTATCTTAGCTCAAAGTCCCATATAGTTATAGTTTCAAGAAAAAGGACAAATGTGAAATACTTGATTGTTCGCTGTGCTTGTTCTGCTTCAAAAGTTCCTCCTCAAGGTCAATGTCGAGCTCAGATAGACGTTTTTCACTAACGGGGTTTCCTGGGGACATTACCTGTTGGTTAATTTATGCACGATGTAAGGAAATATGAAATGTTTATGGTAGGAGATGATAATAGCCTAAAATGATGAAGCACAATTTTATGTATCACACTATCAGTCAATTTGAAAGCTATAAATTTGCGCTACCAATAAGAGGTTCTCATGATTTGCCCTATAAAACTTAAAACCTACAAACCCAGCAAAGTAGCTGCGATGAGCAGGAAAGCAGCACTCTGCAGACCGGCACTGTTAAACTTGCTAGTGTGGGCGACCTGTACCAGCTTCTCTAGACAGTCGTGTTGTAGAATGCAGTTCTGGAAACAAATGTAGGTGTTTATAGGACAGTTCTGGAATGCAGTTTTTTTAGAGCAGCTTGGTCAAATTTGGGGTGAATTTTCTGATTTACAGTCAACCAACTAGGATTTAAAAAACTTCTGTTTTATAGCGATGTCAGAAGTTTAAAGTAACGCTCTTAGTATTTGTAGCAGTGTTGTACGCCGCCGTATTTTAAGAAACTCGGCGGCGTTTTCCCAAAATACGCAGCGGCGGTGGCGTACGCCGGCGTGGAGAGTTCCGAGTTATTCTAAATTTTTGTGCCCTGTACTTCATTTGCGATACCATATATATTCGTCAAATCGAAATTCTGGCAATTAATTAGAACGATCTTTAATGTACTTGATAATCGATTTATAATTATGATGATCAGTGCTCCCCCAAATGAGCTATCGGCCCTTAATAATTCATCGGCAATTGCAATTAAATTTCCGATTTCACGCCGTTTAACGCCATGGAAAATTACCGGCGGTGGCGGCGTACGAAAATCACGCGGCGTGGCGGCGTTCGGCGGCGGCGGACAACACTAATTTGTAGTCCTAATTCTAGTGGCCAAAATAACGCTACATAGCTATGTTTTAACCCATATTCTATAAGTGACGCTGCAGTCACTAATAGTAACGATTTTCACTTAATAATAGTAACCGGAGTAGTGAAGTATAGAGAGTATGAAAGTATAGTATAGTATAGCTCAATATACAGTATAGTATAGCATAGTTCAGTATAGTATAGTATAGTATAATATAGTATAGTATAGTATAGTAGAAAGTGTGAAAGTATAGTATAGTGTAGTACAGTATAGTAGAAAGTGTGAAAGTATAGTATAGTGTAGTATAGTATAGTATAGTAAAGTAGAAAGTGTGAAAGTATAGTATAGTGTAGTATAGTATATTTGTACAGTTGAAAGTATCGTCTGAGAAGATTCGTCTCCATGATAACCTGTACAGCGGGGATAGGGTGGAGGGAGGACCAAGAGAGGGCGAGGGAAGCGAGTGACGTCATCACACAGTACAACACGTGACCTTCGCAGTTTCCAGCTAGCAGCTTTACCAGCTTCAGGTGCACTTCTGAGGTACATTTGTAATGAATTTGGGTGATCACGGTTAAATTAAGATATGCTGATGTAAATGAATATACAAAATCGCTTTTTGTGGAAATTAAGAGACTACAAAAGCATGAATTCTATCGTTGAAGATTGAACTGTGAAACAATGCTACCCGTCAAACTTGTAAATGTATAACAATCTTTGTGTAACAGTGAAGCTGCAAGACACTCATTCTTACTCACCTCTCCTAACTAGCTGAGCCCTGTAGTCATGCTTGTCGGAGCTGAGGAGAATCCTGACAGCCTCACAAGCTATACAGACAATCTCGCTGTCATCGCTGTCCAGCATCCTGATCACTGTCGTTATTCCTGCAGGTGGAGAATCGTTATTTGATATTTGCAACATTAACAAAATCAGGTCAAAACTGATAGATTAAGGGCCATAAGATAATGTCCAAGAAACAGATGCTAATGATGAAAAAGCTCAATTTAACATTTCGGTAGGTTCATTGTTCTATTATTCTGCATAAATCGTAAAGACTTTGTTTATGTTACCAATGTTTTCGATGACTTTAACGGAGTCTTGAAGGTTACTGAAGCTTTGGATCAATTTCCAGAGAAGCTTTGTGCACTTATCAAATCTGAGAAATACTTTCATGATTCAAACGACAGATTAGATCATCTATATGAAGTACGTCATTGCATTAACGGGGTGCCACAGGGATACATTTTAGGCCTACTAATACGAAAAGTGCAAAAGTCTTTTCACCAACCTATCTTCTGTTTCGAGTATAACTCTGTTCACCAGGTATGAGAAACTGTTTGCAGATTTAAAAATGGCTTGAACCCCAGCCTCATCCCCTGCAATCAGCAAGAGTAGGTCTAAACTAATAGTCGTTGTTTCGGTGTCTGGACCACTTAGCCCTGAGGAGAATGCTTTGTGTTGATTCAGAAATTTTGGTTTCTATGGCATAATGAAAGTGAAATAATCTTCGTTTTACAAAATGCTTTCACCAAATCTAAGTTATGACAATATTTAATCCTCATCATTGATAGTAAATTCAGTCTAGAATCGTTTTATAAGCAACAGAGTGGATACCTGAGAGCAGGGTATCAATGACACCATCCCCGTGCATGTGATGCTTTGACTTTCCACTTTGGAAGAAGTCCTTGAGGAGTGAGATAAAGAACTTTCTGATGTTCACCCGCTTTTCAGTTTCAATGATGCTCAACATCACTTCTATCTCGGATGCTGATATGTTTTCAAGGAGTGTTGCTGGGTTCTCACTGAGATACTAGAAATATGAAAATAAATGTTTCATTAAATGCGGTTGTGATCACAATAGTTTTACGAGTTTGAATTACCGAACTAGTTAATTTTTCGCGGATGTTAAAAGCACATATATGTATATACATTTCATTAAATGATTTAAAGCTGTAATATCCTTGCTGTACGGTATGTTAAACAAGGAACTGAAACGGCTAGGTACAGGGTTCTGTACAAGCTCAATTCTTTACTCTCATGTCGATGAAAAAAGATATGTTCGTGTAATACAATCTCTTGATTCATTAGAATAAAATTTCGAACTCTTTAAAAAATCACCGACCTATAAGAAGTCTTGATGATCTGAAACTGTACCAGAGAGTCCGTATCCAGCAAGATGCTCCTCAAGATGCTGGTTAGAGTACAGCTGTTAGCCAGACACGTAACACCCCAGTCACCTGACCCTCCAATCATCTCTAGACACTTCCCAGCTAGCTGAGATTCTTCTTGGTATATCTCGTCTTTACTTCCTGGAAAATGATGTGTTTATTTTTAGCTGGGACTCTTATTGGTATATCTTGTCATTACCAGATTACCTCCTGAAAAGTAATGTTTTCATTTGTACCTCCGTTTTGGAAACCATCACAGTTTTCACCTTGATTTCCATTTTTACATGCCAATAGGTGCAGGGAATCAGAAGGAGGTTAAAAGCTTTATTCGCAATAAGCTTTTCCTGGCTGGGAATATCCGTAAATTCAAAACGATGAAAAACAGAACCTCACCTTTGTTCAATATCATGACGAGGGAGATTATGATTTCCTTATAATGAGACGAGAGTATTTTTCAGTGCTCATTTGTCATTTTCTCCAGGATTCTCTGGAACGTCATCAGTGCTCGGGAGTAGACCTGGGTTGGATGCTCCTCCTTCTCTTCTGCCTTTATCAGCTAGGTTGGATAAGAGGGGTTCATGGATAACTTAACATAGAATGTTGATCTGTTGTCAGTAGTAGATATTTACTTATTTATATATCGTATAAGGGAGTGATGTGATGATGCGACTATAGTAGTGTATAAAAGATGCAACATCTTGATTTTTAGATCTGATCTCGAAATTTTAAATACAACAAAGCTATGGAGGATAAGTGAAAACCTTGTAGCAATATCGAAGAACTTAGAGAGGAAATGAAGTCCATCTAACTGAGATTTTCGCGTACTTTATATACCCTTCTCAGGGTTTGACACAACTACCCGATACTACAGTTACCTCAAGTTTGCTATTTTCCGTCTCTGCATCTTTATCCAACTTGAGGCGTGTCCTACCAGCACACCCTGCCACTAAATCCCTTATCGAAGCTAGCCCTCCTTTCTGGATGAAGCTCTGAATATATCTTGGTTCTCGTTTGATCAGTATCTCGGCCATCTGCAGGGCCGCGTGTCGGTAGTCAGTTCCATTTTCTTCTTCTTCTCGGCGAAATAGCATCGTTAGCAGACTCTGCCATACGTCAACATTCTTCAGTTCATATCTGGAAAACATTCGATAACAGTTAATAGTTTTTAGTATTGCATTTAGATTCTTCAGTTCGTATGCCGGGAATTATAGTGGAATATTATACAATTCTTAGCTTTACAAAAAGAGGCTCAAAACCTGTTCACTGAGAGATACTCAAAAACCTGTTCACTAAGCGATGCTCAAAAACCTGTTCACTAAGAGATACTCAAAACCTGTTCACTAAGAGATACTCAAAAACCTGTTCACTAAGAGATGCTCAAAAACCTGTTCAGTACGAGATGCTCAAAACCTGTTCACTAAGCTAGATGCTCAAAACCTGTTCACTAAGCTAGATGCTCAAAACCTGTTCATTAGGAGATGCTCAAAAACCTGTTCACTAAGAGATGCTCAAAAACCTGTTCACTATAAGAGATGCTCAAAAACCTGTTCACTGTTCACTAAGAGATGCTCAAAAACCTGTTCACTAGGAGATGCTCAAAAACCTGTTCACTAAGACATGCTCAAAAACCTGTTCACTAAGAGATGCTCGAAAACGTCAATGCTACCAAACATGACAGCCAGTTCCGCAACACCATGTCCATTCAAATCCGTAGCGGAAATGTCAGCACCGTTCGAGATGAGGATGTTAAAGGTGTCCACAGCGTTCCCTTTCACAGCGCAAAGTAGTGGAGTCAGATGGTGTCCGTCGCTCATGTCCGTTTTCGACTCGAGGTGGGTGAATCCCTCTTGGTTTATCACGTCCTCTAAGATCTGGAGGCAGAATCAGAGGTAGAGCTACCATCAGATACTAGATTCAGCTCACTATCAAAAAATACTTTTTTTTAAAGATCATGCTATAAAATTATCAATTCTTCAGATTTAATTGTTAAACAATCGAAACCAGGAAGAAGGCATGAGTACAGACCTCTATATCGTTAGCAGCTGCAGCATGGTGGAAGGTGCTCCAACCCTGGTAGTCCATGTCCTCCACTCCTACCGGGTACACGATCTTCTCCTGCAGTTCGGCTACGTCGAACCCGTAAGCTTGCTTAAGGTGCTCCGCATGTCTCTCGTCACTACCGGGGAGGTTGTACTTTAGTGGAGGATGAGGATGAGGATGAGGAGGAGAAGGAGGATGAGGAGGAGGAGGAGGAGGAGGAGGAGT
>JH154458.1:16600-28228 GCA_000226015.1 Mnemiopsis leidyi | reverse complement strand
TCTCTCTCTCTCTCTCTCTCTCTCTCTCTCTCTCTCTCTCTCTCTCTCTCTCTCTCTCTCTTTCTTTCAGTCTCTATCTCCTTGTTCATGCTTTGATAAAAATATGGCGAAGAAGAAAAGAAATACTGCAGTTCTTTTTCTGTAACATTTAAGTCTTTCTCGCTTCTTGGTGGTTTAACAAGTTATTGAGCTCGCAGTTTATGTATTTTTGTTCTCGAAGTTTTAGAAGTTGTTTTGCTCATAGTTTTAAAGGTATTTGTACTTTTGGTCGCAGTTTTAACATTTGTCTGAACTTCACGTTTTGAGGCACGCTAAGGCCGGTACATTTTCAATATCAACTCTGCTTTTGACGGTCACATAATTGGCTTAGTGACAGCCCTGATGACATATAAATTAGAAATCCCTGGCGGTCACGTGAGAGTGTCAAGTACTTATGACAAAATGTACGGTACTTGTGACCAATCTGGCCTAATAAAGTTAATTAAAGCGACAACGGACAACATGAAGCTGCCTTATGAGAGAGGAAGAGAGAGAGAGCGCCACAACAACCTCATAACTGGTATATGTCTGCAGCACAATCATGTGGCGTTCTCGACATATGCAATTAGGTTCGTGAAGTCGTGTCTCCCCTCTCGTGGACAGAATTTGAGCCAGATTTTTCAAACTTGTCCGTGTACATTTCGACATAAACAGTTTGTACTGTATTACTCTACTAAGAGTGCCAACTCTGGCTCTTATTGCTGCAGCGCTTCTTTCAGTTTTATCTGCCGCTAGTTTGTTTATATTGCCCCGAGTTTTGAAATTTACGTCAAAATATTCCTAAAGTTTGTATTGGGATTGCTTGCGGAGGAGGATGAGAAGACTGACGGTTGCTCCGGACTGTAGAACATCATATAACGCCCCATCACCAAGGTAACCCATCTGAACTTATCATCAGTTGTGATCCAGCTGAGCTTGAGTTAATTATCGATTTTACCTGAATAATCAACAATCTGGTTATTTGGTAACCGGGCCCAATGGCCAATGAGGACCGAATCGTAGTTAATTTTCTGATTTCGACCCACACTACACATAGTACTACAATAACTACGCCTGCCAGACATTAAAGGTAGACTACGAATTGGGATTGCCCTGGTCGTTAGCTACGTGTACTATGTAAAATAGGATGGGTGAGTGGAGCCTATAGAACACCCGGGCCACGCCCCCTCTCAGATTCAGGTGCAATCTCTCTGACAGAATAGTTAGTGTGGTATCAGTAGTTAACGTTAGCTTGGTGCGCTATTGTGAGCTGGTTTGTTTGTGTGTGTGTGTGGGATCGGATGTGAACCATCATGATGGGCACTGATGCGTGATGCTTCCAGTTAATTATTAATAGAAATCCTTTATTATCTTTCTCACACACTCTCTTTCTCTCTCTTGCTTGTACTCTGCACATCCTACCTAGACTTGATGCAGGCAGATTATAATTGTTGCTCAGCTGTACTCCCTCCCTCTCTCTCCATTATTAATGACGACGATCACATATCTCACATGGTGTCAATCCCGTCGTACGAGCAAGTCCAATAACTAGGCCGACAGCAGGTAGACAGCTTGATAATTAGCCGCTTCTTCAGAGCAGCTCCTACCCATTTCTGACAAGTCGTATCCATGGCAACCAATGGGTTTCAAGTTTTCCTGACAGGTTGCCCTCAGATCTTGTGGCGACTGTGGTTGCTGGTGATTTCTCTTGTTGCCCTGTTGTTCGTACTGCTTCTTGTCCTTGTGAGTGTGAGTGTGTGTGTGTTTGTGCGTGTGTGTATGTCAATTTCTAGTTTGAAATCTTTAGATATAATATCCATGACTGTACCATCTCGTACACTATAATAAGTAGACACTTGTGGGTTGCCTATAATTATGTCGGGTAAGACGTGTAACATTTTTGCTGCCCAATACTCGTATACCGTATGACGTACCGTGTCGTAATGCGATTAGATTGAACAGAGATTTCCTTTGTATGTCTGCCAAAGAAGTTGCCTTTTATAATTATGCTTGCGTACGTCGGTTAATGTTAAACTCATGGAAATATGATGCGCATATTTGTCCGTCAAATTTTATAAAAGTAATCAAATATGCTGATGACAAAATAGAAGATTGTCTGTTGCCGGCCCATGCCATGCTTGTCGCTTAATTTTGAATTTTTCGTTAATAATCGTCGTTTATTTGTGAGCTGCTTCTTAGAACTTCTCACACCATAGTGTGGTTCAGTTTCTCGGGTAACGGGTTGCATATCTTCGAACACGCTCTACCGGTTTCATATGTCCAGGTGTCCTGAAAACTTATGCAATCGAGATTTCTTCTGAAGAATAAAGTTTTATCTTTAACTAACAGCTCAGTCTCTCAGGTCCAAACTGAAACGATCATGTTTTCCCTCAGTCTTTTCAGCTGACGGTCAAGATTGCATGTAAAACCAAAAATTGAAGTTTTGAATGGACTAGCCTGGTCATTAAAGCATTAATGTTACTTTGTTGGTGTTAAGACGTGCTCTGTGTCTGATGTGTTTTTCTAAATCAATTGACTCATCTCATTCAATTTGCAATCGCATGCATTATGTCGATCAATGAACTGCTTATACCATATGTATCGCTGTCAAGTTCCTACCAAAATCATTGTCCAACAAATGAGATGAAAATTGAAGTTGAGTGTTTCATTCTGTTAACATGGTATGGTGTGGGATAGCTTGATTTTTGTCTTCTTAAAAAAGAAACAATGGCAGTTTTCGTCCCATCATAAAAAACGAACTAAAAAACCTTAGTTTGCCCTAGTGTTGCACGTGACGGAGAAACATAAGTGTGTTTATTGTTGTATTTGTTACTTTGTGCGTTAATCTTTTGGTAAATTCGGATTATCGTTTAGTAAGTTTGCTAAGTACAATGCTACTTAAATCAGTTTGTCGTTGTTGCACAAGTTTGTTTTTGACAACCTACTTCCATACATAAGAAATTCTCCGTATCTTTGCCAGTTATAGCTACCGATTAAGAATATTATGTCAGTGACCTTCTCTCTAAACTTAATTATTGACACACATTCTCACACAAGTACGGTTTAAGAAGTATAACAGTCCGAGCTCATGAATACGGCGTACTTTAGATCTCGCGGTGGTGGTTCAAATATTGCTGTGCATTTCGTTACTCGTGTCCATACCATGTGTTCTTGAGACCTTAATATACCACTAAAATATTCCCGGAGATGTCTAGGTTCAGACCGTCATGTCTAAAGTCTCATAACCACCCCAGTTTGCTAAACCATCTTAAAACATCACTAACCTGTAGTCACTTTTAACAGGACCTCGAGAAATCCAACTATAAAGCGGCTTGCAGTTTAAACTACGTAGTGGCCCATACCCGGTGTGTAACCCGCTATACTCCTAAACCCACCTCATTACCTCAAATCTTAGTATACTCCAGTCGGCACGTTTGACTGGAGCCTGAATCACGGCCGAGCAAGCAGCCTGCTCCAAATCTCCCTGACTACTGCAATAATGCTCTATATAATGATCGCTATAACGATCGTCGTTAAGTTCCTGATCACGCAATCATGTAAACATAATACGCCAGCCAATCCAAACATAATACGCCAGCCAATCCACCACCACTCCTGAGCCGCTCACCTGAAGTAGACCCCCACTCCTCGATGTACGAGATGAAGCAGCCAGCACCGCGCCTGTTACATGAGATTATGGGATACCCTGAATATGCTACAGCGAGGTTAAATCTCAGACTTGTAACACAGACCTGTCTATTCTTACTATTTCACGTGTTAGGCTGCTGTAACGTGTAGTGGTATCTGTACTTTCTTTTCAAAAATCCAGACATTTTTCTTAGAGGCAATACTTAAGTACTTAGATGGAATTACACTGCAAAGATACAGTTAATCTATAGTCTGTTTTGTAATTGTAAGGCTAGATATTTGTCGGCTTTGATCAGGTATTTAGGGGACTGGGCCATGTTTATGATCGATAATGAGAGGGAGAGGGGTATGCGATCGACCCCTAATTGAATTGCGTTGTAGCAATAGTTGTAGCTATTTAGTTTATAGCCGTGTAACTGTATGTGAAATATTTAACCGATAGTTAGACAATTAAGTTAATAGTATTACATCTCTAGTACTCCTATACCTTGTTTAACTCAGGAGGAGATTCTGCTCAGCCTGCCTTGCCAAACTGAACAATCAACCACTCATGTAGTCTGTTTGTGTGTCTGTGTGCTTCCAGGTAGTATTTGACGGTGTAAATTAGAAAATTACGTATTTCGGGGCATCCCGTGTTGTCTGTTGCTTGCTACCGTTTATACATGCCGGCACACTAAACCCCATTAGTCATATTCGCATACATTATGTGGCACACTCAAGGAATCATTGAGTCGCTACTGCATGAAGCGCACAAATTGATCCGGGACTTCCACCGAATGTATAGTATCAGAATGTTGTGTGAACGTATCGAGCCATGTCAGGCCGGGAAAGCAGTGCAGGTTGCTGCGTCAGCTCTGCTAATCGTCAAGTTGTCGCCGATTTTTGTACAACGCGCCCACACACACAGCACACAGCAGGTCCAGGCCTGGAAAGCGTGTATTACAACCTTGGCTCAGCTGATATGTTTCAACTTTCACCCGCGTGTAGGACGTGTTCGGCCGGCACGTCGTTTAAAACTTTGTTGCTGTCTTCGTCCTTCCGACTTGATTTTCCCAAACTTCCGTACACACGCCGGCCGGCTGGTTGTAATAAATGTACTCGTAGATTCTAACACTTTGTTAATGCTATAGCTGTTAAAGTTGCTATACGTTAGTTATGCTATAGTACTGTTGTAGTGTTATAAAAGCAAATCTGTTCTGTATCTGGAAGGTTCTCGTGAAGGAGGCATGCTAGTTGTTAAATTTTTTAGGTTTAAGTTGTGTTATGCGTTTAGGCCTTTAACCTTGACTCCGGTTGTTACTTGTTGTCAGTTTGCTACGTTTCTGCTCTTGAAAATCTCAAACCAAGCTGACACTATAGCGTATACCCGGGAAACAAGAACACTGACTACTAAGAAGGTTGTCTGGCTGAGATGGCTGGTTCTGGTGCCAGGAACCTCAAACAGGGACGAGGGGGCGGCAGTGTCGGAGTTTCTCTGCTCCACACCGAGGGGGAGGATCGTCCCCAGCCTCTTTGTGTCTCTGAATGGTGAGACTGTATGTTGTCGTGTTTTCAATGTTCACTTGTCACGATTGCGTTATCCTAGGCTTTCACAATTTTGTTCATGTTGTATTGACAACGATGTAATCAAATGATCTGTCCTACTTATTTTCCCAATAAACTTTCATTTACGAGAATTCTATGAATTCAGCTTCATAGTGTTTAATCGAATGTTAAAATCTTGCAGCCGGCTAAGATTACACACCCTATTTATTATTATTTTTTGGGTTCATTTAGTTTTTTTTGTTGAGTAAAATTAGAAACACTATTAAGTATGTATTATCATTTAAAACATTCCTTTGTTTCTTACTACACGGATGGTATCATAGTAGTTCAAGCAAGAAGACTGAAATCCACCCAACTAAACGAGATAATTTAGTTAACTCTCCACAGTCTATTTAGCTAAGAGAAAGATGGCACTTAAAAAACTGTTGATAGTCCTTCTCGGTTCCCACTTCCTAAATAAGTAAATAAGTCTGCATCTTAATCATACAAAGCTGCAGCGAGTTGTATGTTCTTCAATTCTGAACGAGATGCCATTCATTCCGGAAAAAACATATTTTATTCTTAAAATAAGCTTCTAGAAACCTTAGGTCAACCTAATGATCTCCAAAATCTAATTTGTCAATTGGTACTTGGCATAGCTCCACCTTCAGTATAGAATGTAACATGACGAAACAAAAATCACGTTTTATAGACTCAGAACATAAAATTATTCGATTTATCGTGAAATATATTTCAAGTTAATCCCTGGTCTTAATCGTTATTACATACAAGCTCTTAGAAGGTACGATTTATCCAAAATAACTCCATCTAAGATCGTTATACCTAAGTGATACATACACCTAATTGCCAATATAACGAAACTTAAGTCCTGATTGATCGGGGCAGCCTAATAAGGCGATCTGTATATCTTTAATCCAATTGTCTTACCCCAATCCAATTAGAAGTCTAGCTTTTTGGTTCACATTTCAAGGGACCTGATTTGTCTATCCATCGCTCTTCTCCTCTTCCCCAACTCTGTTGACGTTTGTGTTGCATTTAAGTGCTGTAACTTTTAACCGGGCCTCATTTTATCGAGATTTGTGTGGGCAGATTTGCTAGCTGGTTCTACCGGGGATCACCATGCCGCATAGGTGCTCTGTGGACATCGACAGACAGGATCACCTACAGTTCGAGTAAGATAATACTCAGGATGTAAAATTAGGAAATTCTTGGGACAAACGTTTTACTTTTTCTCCACTGCTTGAAATATGCACTACGTCAAATTATGCAGTATTTCGACTAGTATGAATGTCTATCACGAACTACTTGGGGAAAAGCGAAGTTCACAGTGCGGAATTTATGAAATTTAACAACTGACTCACATGAATTTGTTCAACGACGGAAGAAGGGCCTTGAAACAGCACTTATAATGTCCACAATTTATTTTTCTGTTCTTAAGCACGTGGTTTAGAATAAACCTTGTGTAAGTATAGTTAATTAATTCTGGTCATTATGATGAATAGATTGAGCAGCAATCAAATTGCATTCCAATGACTTTTCTACAGATTCGTAGAAAAGTGAAATGTATTCATAACACGTACATTTCTATTAATCACAATATGTATTTTCCTCCGCTACAAAGCTGGTAGAGCCTGTGCGTGGACATAAAAACGTTGTTTACCACCAGTTCCCGGCGGAGCTTTCTCCTAATCTTATTACGCCCGAATTTGTACATCAGACAAGTGAAGTTCCGAGAAAATCTTCCCAGCTCGCAGATCTGGACTTCTTACAGTTTTCTAGCACCTCCTGGTACTGCAACTACTTGTTAACTTTTACCGGCTGAGTAACGTCCGATGGACTGGCTATGTCTTGGTTTTAAAATGTCAGCCATGTTTTGTGAGAAGGAAACCTGCGATGTGCCATGTATTCTACTGTATTTCCACATATTCTTAATGTCATTAAATCTGGTTTTTAGACGTAGAATTGTAACATTGTAACAAAGACATCTCAATTCCCTTTGCTAGAAAGTGGAACTGGAAAATATTTGATTTTGCACAGTAATAATAACAGTCTGAAATGAAACATGATTCGTGATTCATAGAACAACCATGATTCATAGAACAACCAATCTCTCAAGAAGTCGAATAAACAATTACATGATAAGTTTATACAGCGATTCGGTCGCCCAGATTCTTAACAACAACTTACAACATTATAATTTCTGTTGTAATACATCGTGAACACTATCCACTATCCAAGGCAGAAGCCGACCGGGATTAGGCGGTTTTTAAATTTTTTGGCCGGGACAAGATTACGGTCACAGTCAATCATAATCACAGTTTCAAGGACTGAGCCCTGAGAAATCATTTTCAGTATCTCTTCGCAATACAAGAGAGTCCTCTCTCTGACATCCTCTAAATTTCAGGTTAAGCAGAGGTCGGTATCCACACGACACACGAAATGTTGACATGAAGCCTGACGAAGACGTGGTGGACATAGAGGACGTCATTACAATAAATGTCAGCGGTCTCAAGTTTCAGACAAGAAAATCTACCCTAAATCGGTTTCCCACGACGCTCCTGGGTTGTCAGGACCGGGAGAAGTATTATAACAGTTCAACCAAGGAGTATTTCTTCGACCGACATAGGGAGTCGTTTGAGACAATACTCTATTTCTACCAGTCGGACGGGTTGTTATGTTTGCCAGCAACTCTTAACCCGGACATTTTTATTGAGGAAGTGAGGTTTTTCAGATTGGGAGATCATATCCTGGAGAAGTTAAGTCCGGATGTCAGTAGCACCAAACAGATTGTCCTGCCAGATCATCCGCTTCAGAAGAAAGTTTGGCAGGTTTGTCAATGTTATAATTTTATTGGTTCTGCAAAATTACATACTGTCACTCAACTTGAACTTTCTATTTTCTATACTAGAGTCGACAAAGGTTGTTTAGTTGCATTATTTCGTATTGACGAGATTATACCCGTCTAAGGTTCTAACGGAACGAAACGTTCTCGTTCAGCTTTGAGCTGAGATAGTCGGGCGTAACCGCGACAAAAAGAAGTTACCTTCCAATTCCATATCAAACTTACCTGGGATACTTTTCTTAATAATCTAAAAGTTATTCATGTAAACTCCTCAGATGTTTGAGGACCCCCAATCGGGCTTGCTGGCTAAATGTGTCGCCTATGTGGACATCACAATGATCTTGATAGCGATCACCTCCGTGTGTGTGGAAACTTTACCTACTTTCAGACATGAAGATGATAGTCCTGAGATGAAAGCGAGGTAAAACTTTAAAATTTGGAGGGGTCTTTCAAATCATTGGAATTATTCCTAATTGCTTGTGGTCGTTTTCGATCTTTTAAGTTTTGCAAAAAAAATTTCAGAACGATGCCGCATCTCGACCAGAAGATCTTCTTTGGCATCGAGGTTGTCTGCATCATCTGGTTCACAGTGGAGTTGGTCGCTAGATTCGCTTGTTGTCCCAACAAGAAGGAATTCTGGAAATCCATCATCAACTGGATCGACCTGGCAGCGATCTTGCCATTCTACATCAGTCTTATGGTTCCTCGGGACCAACAAGATCTTCAGTCTCTCGTCTTTATCCGTATGATCCGGTTTACCAGAATCTTCAGGATTTTCAAGATGTCTCGGCATTTCGCAGGACTGCTCGCCTTGGCGTACGCTTTACGGGCCGGCAGTCGAGAGCTGGCCCTTCTTTTTCTCCTTCTTTCAATCTGCGTCGTTCTGTTCAGCAGTATGGTCTACTTCGCTGACTTGTCTTCAGATGATACAAAATTCAGTTCGATAATAGGGGCGTTTTGGTGGAGCATTGTGACAATGAGTACTGTAGGGTACGGTGATTATGTGCCGGTATCGACTTTGGGGAAAATTGTGGGTGTTTTTTGTGCGTTGATGGGAATTTTGGTCATCGCTCTGCCCTTCCCAATCATTGTCTCACGGTTTAATTACTATTACGAACTTGAAAAGTCGGGAAAATCGTTAGAAGATGGCGAATTTGAAGAGGAATACGCCAAGCCGATGTTCATGGGAGTCATATACGCTTTCAAAAGATCTAAAGCAGACCACAGAAACAACACAATCAGCGAGGAAAGCTCTCCAAAAGTGGACAAAGAAAGTATAAAGTTCAGTAGCGGGTACTCGGCCTTGCCCCATTCAAACGATAGAAGTGACAACCACATAGCCTCCCAGCTGTGAGGGGCCCTTTAGAGTATTAAAGTTAGTGATAGAAAACTTACATATTTTTAACAACAGTGTATAGCACTTCGGACAGAGGAGAAGTCCGGCCTGCCGATTGGGTACGATATCATGTCGAGCAATGACTTGATTGACTAGAGGGTATGTAGATGGTGGTCTTCTTACTTTTTACATTTTATCTATGTACAGTTTACTGTGACCAGCTTAATCTGCCGAAACATCAGGTCGAAGGTGCGAAGAACCGAATAGTTTTTTTTTCGATTCCGGTGATCATCCCAAGCCTTTCACGACAACTTCAAACTCAGAGTTTGACCTCAAATTCACTGAATCTTAACTTAGACTTGGCAACTTACAGTAGATTGAATGGATGAAATGTAGAAATTAAAATTGATATTCTTACTCTGTAAGTGCGCATTGTAAGTTAAATTGAAAATATCTTCACGTTTTTAGAACAAGTTGCTCAGCTAATCTTTGATACAATGTATGACTATTAAAAGGAGAAGCAGAAATTTCCGCACCAATGCAACTCTCACTTTTAGTTTTGGTGACAAACCGTCATTTTGTTTTAGGTGCATGAATTCAAGTGATAGGGATGATGTAATTGTATTTAAGTTTAGCATTAACTGTGACGGGTTCTTGACAGATACATAAAAATTAATAATGCATTGCGGCATTTCCACAAGATAACTATAAGTGGGATGAAAATTCAGAAAAACGTGTTAAATGATTTTAATTCTTGAGAAATTTAACTTCAACATGAAACAACTTTGATTTGCTTTAGAGTTTACAAGTTTACAGGGCTAAAATTCTGGGCTACAGAATAGTGAATATCTTTAAAAGTAAGAACGTGATTATCAAATTATCATAAATTTAATGTCACGATTATTTTTAGCTAAAGTGTAAAGAAAATATGGACAGTTTTGAACAAACATTTTTATCGATTATCATATTGATATTTCTCATTTTTCAATTTTTGATTATGGGATAAATATGATTAAATTTCTTTATCTTATGCAAACCAACCTGTATATATCTTATTGATTAATCAAATCATGCAAACTCAGGACACTTCTTTTGTCATTCACCGAATTGCGTCAAAATTAAAATAAGAGAACGCATGATGGTCACATTTCTATTTATAGCCTTGCTAAAAATTTTAATCTGCTCCTCAAAGCTATTACCCTAATATAAGTTTTTTAGTAGGGAAGTACATAACTTAATCATGACATCGATCGTACAGTACGAGCTATGTTAAAAGTATTACTCTCATCCATGACCATCACGATTCACAATGTACTTTAATTGAGTGTACAAATCCAAATAGTCTTCATAACTAGTTAAATCGCTAAAAATCCAAACTAGTCCCATGTAAAACCAACGTCAGACAAAAATAAAATACAAATTGACAGTACAACTAAATAACTGTGGACTGGTTGCGTAGCAGCGCTATCGTAGTCTGGCAGTTCGCCATTACACAAGTCGTGCTCGTTACAGGTGGGTGAATATCCACACTTCACCAGCTCAGTTTTAAGTCCGTCGTACTTTTCCGCCTCGCTAGTTAGGTAGGACTGGAGAACTGGGGTGATCCCCTCGCAGGAGGATTTACCGGGTGCACAAGATTTCATGAGTAGCTCCAGATCCGTGTTGTCGACTTTAAAGTGAGCTCGGAATGCTATACAGGAGTCTGTTGTGAAGTCTTTGGGGCAATTCTCTGTCAGGTCCACAGAACAGGCTGAAATTGTATTTTTACTTGTGGTTGAACTTGAAGCCGATTTTTAGCAATTTTTATCTCAAGGCATTATCTTGGCAATGTGGCAGACATATTTCCGACCTTATAAAATAAAAACCGTTCACGATGCCACCACGACACCACACCTAACCGCTCAAAGTCAATGCTCATGTGAAAAAATTATGAGATGTTCAATTGCTACTAAAGGCTGGGTGGAAATATAACGCCCGCCTGTCGGGAATAACGGGCGTAATTCTTGTTAAGATTGAAATTGATTTTTGGAATGAGCTTATAGAGAAAGAGCTATTAGGCCCTTTTAGTTTTAACCCGTTAGCCGTTTTTCGGAGCGTTCGCGACTTAGCGTTCATGTTCACATTAAATTTTTGTTATGAATAGGACTATAAGGTATGTAAGCATCTTTTCTGTAACAAATTAGACACTGTTCTGCAATATTTCAAAAGGTATAACACTTGTCATCTTCTGGCTGAAAGT
>JH154457.1:16638-27020 GCA_000226015.1 Mnemiopsis leidyi | reverse complement strand
TACATGTTTTATTCTGGGTAAAGTTTATATGTAGACAGGTACAAGGTACATGTTATATTCTGGGTAAAGTTTATATGCAGACAGGTACAAGGTATATGTTATATTCTGGGGTAAAGTTTATATGTAGACAGGTACAAGATATATGTTATATTCTGGGGTAAAGTTTATATGTAGACAGGTACAAGGTACATGTTATATTCTGAGGTAAAGTTTATATGTAGACAGCTACAAGGTATATGTTATATTCTGGGGTAAAGTTTATATGTAGACAGGTACAAGGTATATGTTATATTCTGGGGTAAAGTTTATATGTAGACAGGTACAAGAGGGAGGGCAGGTATATGAGGGCAGGTATATGAGGGCAGGTATATGAGGGCAGGTATATGAGGGCAGGTATATGAGGGCAGGTATATTGCGACAAGTATACCTTATATGGAAACAGGTAAACCATATATTATATTGGGACAAGGGCACAATTCTGGAAACTGACTTACCGATATCGTTAATGGTACAATTAAAACACTTGCATGTCAAAACAGCAGGTTTTCCCTTCTGTACCACCACTCCTGACGCTTCCAACTCTGGAATGAATGTTAAAATGTTACAACAAGTAAGTAAGGAAAATAAACACCAAATATATAGCAACAATTTGTTAGTACTACAACATTGAGGGGATCACCATGACTACTGATACAAAATGAAAAGGGGGCGTCAACTAGAGCTAAAAACATGAAGTTTAGTCGGCATGGTTAGGGCATGGTCTCTATTGAAGGGTTACATCATTGTCACGAGTGACAAATCGGTTGTTTTGACATGAGAGATAAGCTTGTGTGCCATAAAAATTCGGCAAGAGTGGATAGGATAGTGTAACTGTATTATATTCTTCAACGACCTCATCAATGGCAATTGTATTAACAACTGACTTAAGTAAAATTTTTATTAGCAACTGACTTCAATAACTGAAATACAAATCAGTC
Source organism: Mnemiopsis leidyi (assembly GCA_000226015.1). Lineage (NCBI taxonomy): Eukaryota > Metazoa > Ctenophora > Tentaculata > Lobata > Bolinopsidae > Mnemiopsis > Mnemiopsis leidyi. The sequence continues at coordinate 26,043 of JH154457.1, read as the reverse complement.
GCAAAACGCAAAGCGTGCCTCCAGCCAGAAAAGACACATGATTTCAGATTTCGTGTAATTTCACACTTCACAGCTTACTTTTCTTCTAGCTTAGGAATAAGAGGTTACTTAAGAGGTCATATGATGACCTTTCGGATTCGAAACTATAAAATTCGGATTCCTCGTCAAAGTTGAAATTTCCATTTTTGGGGGCTTATAAGGGGTAAATTAAGGGGTCACGTGATCATTTTTCGTATTGGAAACTATCAAATTAGGATTCCTCGTCAAATTTTACGTCAAATACAGGTCTAACTTTTCTTCTAGCTAAATGTTGAAAAATTTTCCTTATAAGTGCTTTAAAAGGCCCTTAAAGGCCTTCAGATCAAATTTTTACATAGCCTAAGCCACAGGACCCGCTAAAATCTACAATACCTGAAATTTTCATGACTCTATCTCTTTCCGTTTGGACTCCAATTCGTCGTCGTCCAATTCATTTGGGCCTTTAAGGCTTAAAGGGCCCTTAGAGGGGTCGGAGCGAATTTTAACATATCCTAAGCCACAGAACGTGATGAAATCTACCTTGTCTTAAATTTTCAAGTCTCTATCCCTCTTTTCTTTTTCATGTTGTCGTACGAGGGGGGTGGCAGCTTTTTTTTCTTTTCTTTTGAACCCGGACTAAAATTTGACGAAAAATCGATTGAGAATAGTCTCGAGATTCAAAAATTTTTGATTCAGTGTCTATTCTGGGGTGGTTGCCACCACCCTAATAGCACACTTTATGTTGTCATACTAGGGGGTGGCAATTTTTTTTGGAACCCGGGCTAAAATTGGACGAGAAATCGATAGAGAATAGTCTCGAGGTTCAAAATTTTTTGGTTAAGTGTCTTTTCTGGGGTGGTTGCCACATCCCTAATAAGCTAAGTTTTAACTCTTTTCTTAAGTTATCAGCTTTTAAAAATCGATGCAGCCATATGCCCTGTAGCAGGTTTTGAACTTTTTGGCAAAAAGATACACGGCCGAGGCAGGGTTGGGGCAGGGTCTGGGTCAAAAGCAAGGTAGTAGCAGGGTTGGGGCAGGATTAAAGAAGTGTAGGGGCAGGGTTGGGATAGGCTCAGTTGTTTTCAGGGGGTTGTCGGCGATGCGGGTACTGGATATCCGGGCCGTAGGCTGGGTTTCCAGCTAGTTACTAGAACAAAATCAGGAAGTTCAATCTCAAACTACTCTGAACTTACCCCCAAAACTAGAACAGAAAACAGGAAGTTTAGTCTCGCACTTGTCAACATAGTACTGGTTGTATCTGTTCACTTTCAGACAATAATCCCGGTCCCAAGGCCCTACACGTTGTGTGGCGGCCGTGATACTGAAATTTTGCAGTTATTATGTACAGTTAAAAAGGCCCCAAAATAGTCCGCCAGAGTCCGGTGACGGATCGGATGCGCCACTTTCAAGGGGAGAAAACACTTAGTTTTCACTAGCAGTTGCTCTAGAGGAGAAAACACTTAGTTTTTACTAGCAGTAGCTCTAGTTTCTAGATAAGAAAACACTTAGTTTTTACTAGCAGAAGCTCTAGTTTCTAGCAGTAGCTCTAGGTGATTGAACGGTGTTGAGTAGAACATACCAAAGATAGAGACCAGGCCTTCACGCAATTTTTTAACGACGACGGCGGGGTTTTCAAAATCATCAGCAGCCTCGAGCCGTGAAGTCACAAAATTTCGCAACACTGACGTTACAAAATTTCGATCTATGAGATGACCATGATTTTTGACCATTTGGCCTATGTCCGTGTGTCATGGTCAAATTCAAATGACCATGGTCGAATTTCTAATATTGATGTGGTCAAATGGTCAAAATTTTTACCATGTCCATGGGGCAAATTTCAGAGTGTCTTGGTCATGGACCCTCCCCCCAAAGTAGTAAAAAAGTTAAACCGAGCAATGATTTACTTTCATATCTGCCAGGAATTCCTACTCGTAGGCTTGCTGCGGGGTTGATAAAATTGATCAGCAGATATGTTAACAGAAATGTTCAGTCAGTTACTAACAATAGTCGTCCGCATGTGACTCAAGCGGACTTTGTCCGAACAGGCGGACTTTACACGCGCTTTGGTGGGCATCAGATTTGTTTTCATTCCTAAACTGCAACCATTCATCACGACATTCAAATTTTTTAGTTGGGTCATTAGTATTATTCAACTTCAGTTGTATTACTTTGCCAATTTTTCAGGAAAACTAATACATATATTAATTACACCGTAGTTATACAACTGGAGTGGTATTACTGAAGTAATACCATTATAGTTATTACACTCCAGTGGTATTGATAATTCATATCCCAAAATCGACTCACTCTTGAGGGGAGTGAAAAGGGGCCAACTTCAGCGAGAGGACGTCGTAGCATGTAAGCTTGACAAACACTTTTTTGAATTATATACTTGGTCTACTCGTACATAAAACCGGCTCAAACTAGTATAAAAACCTCTGATAAAACCGGCCTCGATATACTTGCTGACCTTGAAAAACTTCTGAATGACTTACATGACAAAGGGGACATAATAATGTGTGGGGTCTTCAACGCTAGAATTGGGAAAAGCTCTGATTATATAAGAAACGAGCGCAGTGGATGTAAAAGTTTTGTTCAGTTACCAGACGATTACATTCCCCAAGACCTCAGAGACAGAATTCAGAAACAGCCAGGACTAACACACTAACTCCTACAAAAACCATTTGATTTACTTATCAACAACAACGAGGCACCAACTTAATGGAAGAACACTCGGCGACTCCCTTGGTGAACTCACTTGCATAGAGCATAACGGAGCAAGCGACAAATACATCAACCATATGACCGTACTTCCACTTACGCCGTATTCTGACCACAGAAATTAAGCAACAAATTTCCAATCAGGAAAGGCACTGAGCAAGGACATCCGCTATCACCGGATCTATTCGAAATTTACATTAAGGACCTCAGCCCCAAACTCGATTATGACGAATGTCCTAGACTTCTAAACACACTCATAAGTCATCTACTGTGGGCCGATGACCTTGTCATTCTTGCTCTGGACCTGATTAAGCTGCAGAAACAAATGGACGGCTTGGACGAATTTTACAAAGAGTGGGGAATCGAAATAAACACTAAAAAACTAAACTAATAAAGTTTAACTCAATTTATGAAACTGAGGACGATCACAATGTTCAATTTAAGATTGGCGACCGCAAACTAAAAAAGTTGACTCCTACTATTATCTAGGGATGGAAATACATAAATCTGACTCGTTTTACCCAGCAAGAACTATATTGACCAATAAAGCTATGCGGGCATTATATAGTCTAAAAGGTACAGTAAATAAAAGCAAGCTTTCAGTCTCATAAAACCCATCTCTCTTTATGGGGCTCCAATTTACCCACCAGACATGCATATCCTTAAAGACACGTTACATCGCAAACTTTGCAAACAATTCTTCTAACATAAGCCACAGTGCTTTTCTTCAGAGAATCAGTCAGCTAGACAGCGAAAAATCTCACTTGCATCTCCTTAAGTGGGCCCTAGGCGTGAACCGAAAAGCTACTAATGTAGGTGTTTGGGAGAATCAGGCCGATATTCACTTGTCTATGAATGTATCACTTAAGCCATCAAATACTTGAAGCGCATCAAAAATTTACAAAAACGACTCACTAGTTCCACTGGCCTTTAAGGAACAAAAAATGGAGCTAGATTAGTACAGGGGAATAAAACCTATACTAGGGCCGGTAGCTCAATTGGTAGAGCACTCATCTAGACAATGCAGAGGTTGTCGGATCATACCCGACTCGGCACGGTGCCGGCCCATGAATTTTCTGAATTGACTATCAGTGGAAATCGTGTCCGTTCAAATATCTGCTCCGTACACATCATGTAGCTTGGTTGATCCTTCGGCCCACCCACAACATAACACACCCGTTAACAATCAGTGCACACCTCTGGGAGTCGAGCTTGCTCGAAATGAGGACCTGAAAAAGGCCCCCTCCCCACTTGAAACCACATTCAAAACCTATACTAGAAATTGATCAAACATTCCAAATGGATCGAGTCACTGCATTCAACCACCGCAAGGACAAAAATTTTGCTAACAACCATTCAACCAGTGCTGATTAGTTTAAGTCTGCTTGTGAATTAGATATAGGGTATTGGAGCTTGGTGCCTAGTTGTCCGGTAGCCATTCAGCCCACGAACGAAATGACTTCATATTGCATAAAGGCCTCAAAACTCGAATACCACAACCATCAGTTATTAATCCTTACAAGTGCGGCAATATTCTCCCTTTTGCCATCTTAAAGCAACTGAAACAAAACTTTAGAACTTCTCATATTGGGGGGGGAGGCACGTCCCTAAAAAGCCCAAAAAAGCCCATTTTTTAAGGGCCCTTGAGGGGTCCCCGAAGGTAAAAATGGGACTTTTTGGGCCCTAAAATTTTATGACTTTATCCAACTTTAGGCAGTATATTGGGTTATAATTATGGGAGATATGATCAAACTGGCCGAAATACTGTTATTTTCATTAATTTCACAATGAAAAAGCTTTAAAAGAGATCATAACTAGTTAACATCGAATAGACTTAATTATGTATCAGTCAGTAAATGTAGACTGGTAAGGAACAGAGTCAGGCAAAGTTTTAGAGATGAAACAGTGAGTTAAGTTCTTTCTTAAGGGGGAATTGTAAAAATTTAGCTAGACAATCTGACTGTACAGGAACCTAAAGCACCCTAACGGGCATCAATTGCACCACTTATTTTTTGATTCTAAGATGACGCATTTTTTAAAATCGCAAAAAGAAAATTTTTCCGAGAATTTGGAAATTTTTGGAAATTCACATTGCATGAATAAAACTCAGCCGTTTCTCATTGAATCAAAAAAAATTTGCACGAATTTTATTTATACCTTTGTAAAGCAGCTGTGAAAATTTCACAAAAACTAATAAAAGTTGATTTAATGGCACCAGTCCAAAGTTTCCAAGTCCCAAAAATTTCTTTTTTATGTTAACTAACTTTGAAAATTTGCACACGCTACTGTGAACTGTCAAGCACCTTGAAACTTTGCACACAGGTAGAAGACCTCGATAGAAAAATTTTGATCTATGAAAAGTCTGTTTCCAAGGAAAGGGGAAAGATTTATGGACACTTGAAATAAAAGTAGCAATTTATCTACCAAATTTCAACTTAAAGACAAAAAATTGTTAGAGCCACCCTTGAGTTGTCTAAATGCCGGATATAAGGTCACTCTTTACCAACATACTTTATCTGACCCGGGTGTATTGGTTTTGGGCTTAAAATATGATATCAGATACATTTTAACTATACCACATTATGTCACTCTTGGAAACTATTGTTCTCTAGCGCAGACATCCTTCATTTTAGACTATTTTAGACCTCGGCAAACTTATTTTTTGGTCGAAATTAGCTAAAGAGATCCTTTTACAACAATAACAAGATAAAAATGTTCTTACTCAAAATAAAAATATTTTGCAAGGGTCCCCCCTTGTGTTCAAAATCGAGAATTTTTAAGAAAAACTCATTAGTCACAAAGATTGTTATGACACACTTTTTTAGAGTATTTTTAAGCATAGAATTCAAATATGACCAAAAAAATTGTTCAAAATTTTCAGAAAAGGCAAAACAAAGAAAAATACACATAAATCACACAAAGTGTTGTTATGGTAAACTTAAAAAAGTGTTCAATTTACAGCTTAAAACCAATACACCCGGGTCGGATAAAGTATGTTTGTAAATAGTGACCTTATATCTGGTATTAAGACAACTCAAGGGTGGCTCTAACATTTTTTTGTCTTTAAGTTGAAATTGGGCAGAAAAATTGCTACTTTTATTTCAAGTGTCCATAAATTTTTCCCCATTCCTTGGAAACAGACTTTTCACAGCATCAAAATTTTGCTATTGAGGTCTTCTACCTGTGTGCAAAGTTTCAAGGTGCTTGACAGTTCACAATAGCGTGTGCAAATTTTCAAAGTTAGTTAACATAAAAAAGAAATTTTTGGGACTTGGCAACTTTGGACTGGTGCCATTAAATCAGCTTTTATCAGTTTTTCGTGAAATTTTCACAGCTGCTTTACAAAGGTATAAATAAAATTCGTGCAAATTTTTTTTTGATTCAATGAGAAACGGCTGAGTTTTATTCATGCAATGTAAATTTCCAAAAATTTCCAAATTCTCGGAAAAATTTTCTTTTTGCGATTTTTAAAAATGCGTCATCTTAGAATAAAAAAATAAGTGGTGCAATGCTTTTATGCAAAAGATCATACAGGGTCTAGTCCTGCTGTCAGTCGTACTTCTGTAGAACACCAGTAGTAACCCAGTAGTACCACAGTAGTACCTATACCACTGTAGTACCCAGGTAGTGTCCCAATTTAACCCTTTTCTGTCCCTGTTGTACCCCAGTACTTAGTAGTTCTCCAGTAGCACTCCTATACTATCCAGTAGCACTCCTATACTACCCATGTAGTATCCCGGTAATAGCACAGTTGTACCCCAGTGGTGCTGCAATTGTACCCCAACAACAGCCCTGTAGTGTCCCTGCAGTACCCCAGAAGTAACCCAGTAGCATTTCTGTAGTACCCTAGCAGTATCCCAGCAATACCAAGGTAGTACCCCAGTTGTATTTAAGTAGTTCACAATCAATACCCAAGTAGTACCTTATTTAAACCGCTATGACCCCAGAAGTACCACAGTAGTACCCCAGAAGTATCCCAAAAATTATCCAGTAGTATCCCAGTAGTAACAAAGCTGTAGTGCTCCAGAACTGAAAAGTATCCCAGAACTACCTTAGTAGTGCCCCAACTTAGTAAAACTGCAGTACCTCACTAGTGCTTTTGCAGTACCCCAGTAGTATCCCAGTAGTATCCCGGCAGTACCCCAACTAAGTAGTTCTAAAGTACCCTAATAGTAACCCAATGGTACCCCACTAGTACTCCTGAAGTGCACAAGTAGTACTCCAGTGGTACCCCTGTAGTTCTCCTGGTGAATCCTAGTAATAACGCAGTGGCAGCCCAGTAATATCCAAAGGTTCTCCAGTGTTATAGAACCTTTTTCAACTACGGTAATACCACAGTAGTGAACCAGTAGTACTCAGCAGTGCCCAATCAATGCACATGTAGTACCCAAGGTCCAATAGTACCCTAGGAGTACCCCAATGCAACGATACCATAGTAGTACCTCAGTACAATACTGTTGCAGTACCCCAAAGAGATAATAATTCATTGAAACATAAAGGGTCAGGGCTCATGATATTTCTTAATCAAAAGTTTTCAAGAGTCCAATTGTGTAATAACTTAAATAATTCAACATTAGATTTTGAGAGTTTGGCAATTGAAGTTGTTAACGGAAGTACTAAATATTTGTTTATCTCCGTGTACAGGTCCCCAAGTGGTGACTTTGACAATTTTATCAATTTATTCGATAATATCTTATATAATGCCAATGAACGAAAAGAATTTAAAGTCTTTCTATTTGGTGATCTGAATGTCAACTTATACAATTCTAGTAGCCACAGATGTATGAAATATTTATCTTGTGTGTTTAGTAATGGATTCCTGCCATTAATCTCACGAGCTACGCATTTTGCCGGACATAATCCGACATGTATAGATCACATACTAAGTAACGATGTTTCTGAGGTTATTTCAAGTAGTATTTTAAGGGAGAAAATTTCGCATCATTTTCCAATATGCATTAAGCTGGACACTACGTTTGAAGGTAATTAAAAGGGATTACATAAACCAACGCTGATAATCAATGAATTTTCTTTAAATAGTTTTATCGGAGATCTTGAGGAAATCGAAAAATCGCTAGATTTTGATGATTCTGCAGAAACATGTTTTTCTGAATTTCATGATAAGTTTAAAATTAGTTATGATAAATGTTTTCTAAGTTGTAACAATAGACGCAGTTCTAAAAAGTTTGTAAATCTTAGAAAAGATTGGATTACTATCGGCATTGCTAAAAGTTGTGAGACAAGAAAGCAGCTTTATGAGAAGTGGTTAGCTTGTAGGACACCTAGTAACTGGAATGAGTACCTCAGATATAGTAGAAAACTTGATGTTATTAAAGATAAAGTAAAATTGGACTATTTTAAAAGTAAATTAGATGAAAATAAGCATGATTTAAAGAAAACCTGGGGTTTAATCAATAGAATACTTGGGCGTAAAAGACAGAATAGATTATTAACATTTCCAGAGGAGGATGCTGCTCATAATTTTAACAAATATTTTGTAAGTGTCGCTAATGATCTTTTAGAGAATAATTATTCGAATCAAACTCCCAATGACAGTTTTATGGCTTATATGAAGGAATCTGTAAATACAGATAAGAATGGTATCAATGAAACCAGTACATTTGATCCTGGTGAAATCTTTCGCATCATCTCTAGTTTAAATACTTACTTTTCACCGAGAGTACTTAAGTCTGTAGTTTCTTAATTATCGCCTATACTTGCTAAATTATTCAACAAGTGTGTTTTAAGTGGCTATTTTCCAAATGAGCTTAACACTGCTAAAATTATACCACTTTTTAAAAACAAGGGATCAATTTCTGACTTGAGCAATTATAGACCCATTTCTATGTTATCAGTTTTCTCCAAGATTTTTGAGAAATCTCTGATTTTTTAGAATCTAATGATATTTTAAATGAATCTCAATATGGTTTCCGTAAAAAACGATCCACTTTACATGCTCTTTTAAATTCAACGGAAAATATTTACAATGCTTGCAACTTCAAACTGCATACTCTAGGCATTTTTATCGATTTTTCAAAGGCCTTCGACACAGTAAATCATACTATTCTCCTTTAAAATCTTTGCCATTACGGAATTAGAGGGGACTTACTAAAACTTATAACATGTTATTTAAAGGGAAGAAAGCAATATGTCAGTTATGGGGGAGTTGAAAGTACACTTCTTGATATAGTTAATGGAGTGCCACAAGGGTCCGTATTGGGGCCGTTGCTTTTTATAATTTTTATTAATGATATTGTTAACATATCCGATATTGCTAAATTTGTATTATTTGTGGATGATCTAAACATCTTCATTTATCATAGTAGTAGGCTGTAGGGAGAAACTTTATAAAATAGGTAATCAGATACTTCAAGAATTAGCTAAGTACTGTTGGGCAATTTGACGGTTTGTCGATGGACACATACCGCACAGGTAACGCACACTTAAGGGACACATAACGCACGGGTACGGCACGGGTAACGCACGGGTAAGGCACGCAGGGACACTTAACGCACGGGTACGGCACGGACACATAACGCACGGGTAAGGAACACCTACGGACACATAACGCACGGGTAAGGCACGGATAAGGAACCTTTTAGAAATCATTTTACAATATACAACCCTGTTTATGTCCAAGACGATTATGACGTCTTATTTACAAAT
>JH154453.1:0-17460 GCA_000226015.1 Mnemiopsis leidyi | reverse complement strand
ATTTCTCTAGCTTCCCTCAACAGGGGTATATGGAGGTTAGTGTTATTGTACATTTCTCTAGCTTCCCCTCAACACGGGTATATGGAGGTTAGTGTTATTGTACATTTCTCTAGCTTCCCTCAACACGGGGTATATGGAGGTTAGTGTTATTGTACATTTCTCTAGCTTCCCTCAACACGGGGTATATGGAGGTTAGTGTTATTGTACATTTCTCTAGCTTCCCTCAACACGGGGTATATGGAGGTTAGTGTTATTGTACATTTCTCTAGCTTCCCCTCAACACGGGGTATATGGAGGTTAGTGTTATTGTACATTTCTCTAGCTTCCCCTCAAGACGGGGTATATGGAGGTTAGTGTTATTGTACATTTTATATCTTATTCATATTGTGCTATTATTTTCAGCTCCTCCTTTGGCGGAGAATTTCATACCGTTTTTGGATTGGTACTCAAGAACAACAATTTACAAGTAAGGCATTATGAGTTGCAGACGGCACGGTTTTTACCCTTTACTATTAATGTAAATTAAAGAATTTCACGGGATGGCAAGCGGCTCCTTGTTCCTGAGTCACAGTGGTTAAGTCGACGTCCTGTGTATATTCACTTAACACTCAGTCTCACTCTCAGGGCTCTGTACACTTTCCTGGGACAATCATTTGCTCTCTTCAACTATTACCTGGGTAAATATGTGTTGAGAAACTGTCGAAACTGGTTTTTATCGATTGGTCAACAAAAATTATGTTTAAATAAAATCAATAGACTTCTACAAGACTTTTACAAGTACAACTTGAACATATTTGTGCCAAAAGAAAACTGGTCATAAAACAGGTGATTCCTCTTAGCAACACCTAACAACACCTAACAACACTTAGCAACACCTAACAACACCTAACAACACCTAACAACACCTAACAACAGCTAACAACACCTAAAACCTTTTATCAGATCCCACGCACTACGACATGTACTTGGACAGTGTTGTTTTCTTCCCCGATCTGAACAACGAACTTCCGGGTGTTGCTGAAGAGGAAAAAGAGAGGAAAAAGAGAAATTTCCTGAAACTCAGAAAACTGGCGCTTATAGGAGGAGCTACGGAGGACGTTATTGACCCCTGGCAGTCCACGTGAGCGAGAAATTTTATATCAGTTACAATATATATGTGTCGGGATTTAACATACGTCATATTTGGATCAATTTGTGATTTGACGTTTTAAAGCTAATTAATGGTAGAAGCTACTTGAAACAAATATGCCATTCTAGAGTGAGAAAAATTCAGTAGGAGAGCTATCAGTTCATTCACTCATTCGGGGTTTAAGACAATTCGTTGACGAGATGATATCCGTCTAACTTTCTAACGAGTCGGGTAACACCTCGACAAGACAATTCGCTACCGACAGTTGCCTTGTACGGCACCTTCCCGACATTTTATCTCGGGGAGGGTCGGACAAACAGTAGCCCTGCAGTGTATATCGCCGTATAGTTATACCCAGATAGCCAGTAGCTTACTTTTCTTTGGACAAAATTATGAAGGTATCCGTTACAATGTTGTCGAGGTGTTACCCGAGGTGTTACCCGTTAGAACGTTAGACGGATATCATCTCGTCAATTACAATGTTTCAATTTGGCGCTTACCGCCCCTACTATTTGAACTTTGCAGGATGTTTGGATTCTACACAGACGAAGGTTTTGAAGGCGAAGTAATTCCGATGGAGGAGACCAAGGTAACTTTGGTGCATTTGGAGTGCTTTTTTATGAATATAACCGTGAAAGTTACTTATAGTAATAAGTTTATTTTTACTTAATTGTATTAACAGTTTCATTTTGTCAAATTCTACATCGTTAACGAAATCTTCAAATTAACAGCCACATTTCCGATAACAATTTATAAAAGACTAACATTCCCAGTTATACAAAGAGGACCTGTTTGGACTGAAGACGCTAGACGAACGTGGTGGGATAGTCAAATGTAGATATGATGGTTTGACACATCTCCAGTTCAGAGACAACCAGGATATGTTGCGTACCTGTATACTCCCCTTACTCCAGTCGTATATTCCCCAATAGATTTAGTTTGGACTAAAGAAACAATTAAATTCACTCGGAAGTTATGGGGATTACTACAATTTGTTTCCACTTGTTAAAACTTGCTGGCTTCTTTTAGATTCATGGCTTCATCCAAAATTAGACAGTCACGACTCACGTTTAAATGTAATTGATTGTTTAGTTCCGATTTTCGATATCAATTTATGTGGTTTAGTAGATTTCATGCATGTATTCCGTTCAGTATCATCATTCTTCCTTTAGCTTTGTTTGAAAAATTTACTATAATCACTTGTTTGACTTTGTCCGACCCTCATTGATCGAAGCGAATACTAATAGAGGAGAATTGTCTGACTTCGTCCGACCCTCATTCTATGGGAATAAAATGACAGGAGGGTGCGCGCTGCCGTACAAGAGGAGAATAAAATGACGGGAGGGTGCGCGCTGCTGTACAAATAATCACGAGACCAAATTGTACCTTACAAGTACAATACACTCGGTCGACCAAGATTTGCTTTGCGTTGCGCCCATTTTCAATTCAAATTAAATTTCAATAGAAAAGTCAATTGAAGATTCAATTAATAATATGAGGCGGCGGTGCATGGCTTCGCGCGCAGGGGCTGCCGCTTCGCGCGCAGGGGCTGCCGCTTCGCGGCAGTAGGTCATGCAACATTAAACAACCCAGAATGGCATGGTTACGGTAAAACTCGTTAAATTATTATAATATTATATTATATTATGTATACTAAAACTTTGCAGTTGCACAACAAATTATATTTTTGCTTTAATCATCGAACCCTTTCTCTAACAAAAGCCTTTTTGCGCGCGCCACCAGAGGGGGCCGGAATCGTCCATGTCGAGGTTTTACAATTTTACATTGTTACACGTTGCATAGTTTTGCTGCCTCGAAGCGGCAGCCTCCGGCGAACGCGAAGCGCGCGGCGGCGTGGCCGCGCGCACAGCGCAGCACGGCTACGCCCCTTTCAAATTTTTGAAAATTTTTTTGAAAAGGGTCACAAAATAAAACAAGTTTTACCCAACTCGCGTGCGAATTGCAGCATGCTGCTCTTTTGGCGAGACGTTTCGTTTTGCTCGAACCAGAGCCCTTTTGTTTGACCAGATGATATCCGTCTAACGTTCTAACGAAACGTTAGGAGAGCAGAAAACTGCGAGCCGCGCGCGGGTCGGGTAAAACCTCGACAACTCTTTTGTGCGTAGCAGCCGCGCGCGTAGCGTGCGTAAGCACCTGGTTAGGTGAATGTTTCGTCAAAATGTTTTACAGATATCATTTTGTCAATGTTACTGCAATTTTTAAAAATTTCTTAGAATATTTTGAAAAGGATCACAACGTGAAACAACAAACTTCGAACTCAGGAAGTTATACTTTTACAGATATTAAGAAATTTGGCACCAGATTAAGTTGTCGCGGTGATACTGATACCCGACTCACGCAGCTAAAGCTCAAAGCTGAACGAGTCGTTTCGTTAGAACGGTAAACGGATATAATCTCGTCAATGTTTCTCTAAATTTGTGCTTCACTCCATCCTTCACTCAAATAATATGTGTTATAGAAGTGTTGAAAGTATTAAAACAGTGTGGCCAAAATGGTCAAATATTGTATTTTAGAACTGCTGGTCTTGAACATTGAGACAAACCAAGTTGTGGCCAAAATGCAGCAGAATACGCTTCTCCACTTGCTTCTTTCCCCCATCAGAATTTTATACTTTAATATCCAATTCCAAGCAAAGCAACACTTTATAATTTTATATTCTGTATTCTTTTTCTAGCATGCCTCACCCCTGCTCAGAAGTGATAGCCCTGCCTCTAGACCCACTGAATTAAACATAATGAGTAGAGGCAAACGACTTTGCTATAATTAAAATGGAACTCTATTAAAGGAAACCAATCGTATATCCATTTTATAGTTTCGTTTTGCATTGTAATCAGTGATTGTTGTAATTATTAGGAAACAATGGATATTATTTCAAGATTATCTTTGGTTGTCAAGGACTGTCCTGACTTTCCTCGAAAAGAAATTCTCTTTAAGGATATTATGCCAATATTCAAGGATCCAGATTTGGTAAAAGACACCTGCCAAACATTAGTTGACAAGGTATTTATCACACTAAATTTGATAATTTGTACTACTTTTGATAGTTTTAAATATTATAGTTTATACTATATATGATCAAGAGTTTACTTATACCAGTCACAATACATAATTTTTAAGTAAGGTTTAGTAAGTATTTTGATACTTTGTCTTGTGACCCTCTTGGTTAATTATCAAGTTCCTGTAGAGGACCTGCGAATATAGGGCTTTTTTGATGTTTTATTTACTAGTATATTAAACATGATACATTGTGCTGCTTTGTAAAGTTTGATTCTAATGATACTTTGAAAATGTTTTAACTAAGGTAAACCGACCTGTAGTTTAAACATAATTACAGCAAACCCTTGGATTCACTGGGCCTCTCGAGGGAAAAGGTTGAAGCTGGGTAAATATAGGGGCCTGCCGCCTGGTAAATAGAATTTGACCAAAATATGGCCTAATTTTGCCCAAAAATAGTAACTTAGGTTATTGTTTATATGTAAACGTCATCCTGATCAAATTTCTTGATAAAATTACTTCTTAAGGGATTTAGAACTGTGAGAATGGATCGTACATTCTGAATTACATCCTCAATCAGTAATCTTAAGGTCGAACCTTTTATTGTGTATGTATGCTGTGCATGTTAAGGCTCTATCACGGTTTCACATTGCGAAGAGATACCATTAACAAAATGTTACATGTGCCTGTGCCTGCTATTGAAAACTCATATCCCATGGCCTTGTCCGACTCTTAATTGATCTACGTATTGTGCCATCAGTGTATGCAATTATGTTAGCTGATACAGGGCCGTGTTCTAGACGGTTCCAGTCGTCCTGCCCCAGAACATCGTGCCCCACACATGTTTGGCCCCCAGCGAACCTTACTTAAACCCTGACCCTAACCCTAACAAAGTTGTCTGTTGTGGAGCAGGATGTCACTGGGGCTAGATCTCTGGGTTTAAGTGCTATGTGGCACAATGTTTTGGGGCAGGACGTCGACCACTGTGCTGGACTGGTGTCAAGCATCTCCTGTCTCTTATCAGGGTGGTATAGCATGCTTTAATTGGGTACAGGAGGAGCCGTATAATAAAACGACCCTGAGATAACAAGCTTTGACATGTTGGAGGCGTCTTAAATCCTTCTGGGGTCTATGATGGAACACGATAGACTGAGGAGAAGGATTCAGAAGATTTCTAGACAGCTCACTCTGAGCTGATTCTTCAGAATAAACACTGCTTGAGAAATTGTTAACTTTATCAGACTTCAGTTTTTGTAATTTAAAGTTACTTAGTACATGAACCCAGATGTATAAACAATTTCATGGTAAAGAGAGGCCGGGTAAATCAAGGGTTCACTGTATATTGCTTATTTCACTGTCGTGAGATTATCGCTTAAACTTATTTTAAGACTTTGAGCTTTTTTCGAAATATTGCTTGTTTTAAGAGTAAGATTGACATTTAATGATGCAGATTTCAGAGATAGAGAAGCCAGATGTTATTGTTGGCATTGAAGCAAGAGGATTCCTTATAGGACCTATTATGGCACAGCAGTTAAATGCAAAGTTTGTTCCTATTAGAAAAAAAGGCAAGCTCCCACGGGAGTGCTATTCTGTTAAGTATGAAAAGGTCAGCACAGTTGCAGGCTGGAAATAATTAATAGATAAAAAGTTACATATACAGGGTGGTTTTTAAATTTGGGTGCATCCTTATGTGGAAAAGAAAATAGCTCATAACTTTACTTCTGGTCAATATTTTTTGATGAAACTTTCAGAAAATGTTTGTTGTGCCTCTCAGATGATATACTAAAGTTGATATACTAAAGTTTTTGAACTGATTCAACCGGCCATTTGGGTATGATGCGCAAATATGCGCAAAAGTACGCTAAAATTTCAAAATCGTCAAATTTACTCGAATCATCCTAAAAATTGGTATGCATCATCTTTTAGTCACCAAGAAAGAATCCTGAAAATTTCATCAGAAAATGATGTTCAGAACCCAAGCAAAGACCGTTTTTGTAATCAAAAGTAAGAAAATTGATGAGCTGGTATTAAAATACGGCCATAACTTAGGTTCTGGACCACATTTTTAAACGAAATTTTCAGGATTCCTTCTTGGTGGCTAAGAGATGATGCATACAAATTTTTAGGATGATCCGAGCAAATTTGACGATTTTGAAATTTTAGCGTACTTTTGCGCATATTTGCGCATCAGATTCAAATGGCCCGTCGCATCAGTTCAAAAACTTGAGCATATTATCTGAGAGGCACAACAAACATTTTCTAAAAGTTTCATCAAAAAATATTGACCAGAAGTAAAGTTACGAGATATTTTCTTTTCCATGTAAGGATGCACCCAAATTTAAAAACCACCCTGTATATAGCTTTATGAAAACCAGTAAATGTTATTAAACTACTTTTTAAGAAAAACTGTTGAGTCTCAGCTTATTCTCTCAGTTATTTCCACATTCAATAACACTCAAAACTTGAAATTACTTGGTTCAAACTTAAAAGAAGATTTTGAGGTGGCCCTAATTAACAGCCAAAAAAAGTTCTTGCTCAAATAAGCCATGTTTCTAACAACAGTTTTATCATACACCCAGATAACCTCTTTCATACTTTCATCAAACTCTTGCACCAAGAATAAGTTAATTCTGAGTTATATAAAATATATATGACCCTTTCACCCTAAGTCAATTATTGCAAAACTGAGGGGACACTGTTTCAGGAGTATGGATTTGATGAGTTTGATATGCAAATTGATGCTTTAGAGGAAAATGATAAAGTAGTTATTGTTGATGACCTACTAGCTACAGGTCTGTATAAATATTAAGTCCATAGTTTATTCTTTTAACCGTTTCAACAGGCAAAGTCATTATAAAGTAATTAATTGATGTGGTAGATCATGTTTAATATTAGTCTGCAAACTATTACATCCCCTTCATTATAATCGTCCACTATGTTGATAATACAAGATAGATACCAATTTTTATTTTATTAGCCAGTTCCATCATCACAGGTGGGACTCTCGAGGCTGCCAAAATGCTCTGTGACAAAAGTGGGGCCAAGGTTATTGCCCACTCTGTGATATTTGAATTGGAGTTTTTGAATGGAAGGGACAAGTTAAAAGATACACCAGTTATTTCTCTTGTTAGATATAACTAATAGTAGTATTGATTCTTTGTACCCGTTTAAATCCAATTGCATTTTAAACCTTAAAAAGCAGAGGAGATAACCATAAAGATCATATTTAAGCATTTTTAGTCTTTTTGTTTTAAACATCAATTATAGAGATTTGTATTTGAGAAAAATTTTGTAATTTTTACAGATTTATCTTATTAAGACAATTTAAAAATGCTTTCTTAAAGTTTCACATTTTCTTATGTAGTGCTTGGGAATATTTTGCTAGCTAAAGATAAATTTTGCTCAACTCAAAGAATAGACCTTTTTTTAACATTTAAACACTGTACATACAGTTTCAGTCTGACCCTTATAGTTCTTGTCAGCTTTATAAGTGTCAAAAGAGACAGGGAATAAACAATTGACCAATCATTAAACTTATTGCTCTGACCCTTTACTTCCACACCTATCCAGACATGATGGCAAGTCCTCCACCACCATGTGCTGGCTTCAGAAAGCTTGGTGTTGTTAGTGGGCAAACCAAAGAGGGAAACACTGTGAAGGGAACCAGACTATCACTTCATAGTGCACTTCAGCAGACCAGTACTGGAATTCAGTCTTTAGATCTGCTCCTAGGCAATGGTATCAACCTAGCCTCGTCTATTCTTTTTCAGGTTAGAGTCTCATTTAAAAAGGTAGTTTAAAGAATCAATTGTGTGTCCATTGCCATTTAGGTCTTGATGTTATGTACTTTACTGTCATTGTTTATCTTTGTGTTTCAATAGCTTATCCTAGTCGTTGACGGTTGACTATTACATTTATTTAAAATACTAGTGCAACAACAGATATCAAACCGTCTGCTTTATTGTTTCTATGCGGAAAAAATATGTATAAGTTTGTAATTAGATTGAATGTTGATACATATATGTCAAACAGGAGCTGGACAGAGGTGAGTATTCTCCTGTCTTCGCTAGACATTTCATGTCAGAGGGCGTAACACATGGTCACATAGTTGTTGGTGTGGGAGAAAGGGTGAGCTCATGGCTAGAAAACTTGCCGAGACCTATTGAACTGAACACAGGTACCTTATGAAGGGAGTTTACTATTGATTGGTTTTTTAATAATCAGTTATAAGCAGTCATATTTGAAAGAAAGTATGAATTATGATCTTAAGGCTAAGTTTTATTTTTTACAGACATGCAGCCCCATGCTGAAGACAATCTCAAGATTGCCTGGAGATATAAAAGAAAAATACAAAGCAGGTTCAGTCATAGCTATGACCTTTCTCAGCAGCGTTCCCTTGAAGAGTTGAAAAATTGTCGTCTTTTCAGCAAAAGTGATGCAACGTATAAGGACATATTGCAGTATGTTAAGACCGTTGTAAAGGAAAATGAAGACAATGTCGTCAGGGTTGTTTTGGATAGGCCAATGTATCCTATAGAAGATGAGGCTAAATTTCTTAGATTTCACTATAATCTGAGAAAGATTACCGCTCAAAAGAATGTTGTTACCCTCTGCATTTATCCCACACAAACTTTATCAGACTCTGTTACATTTAGCCTTGATCAACTTTACAACTACGTGTTAGGTGTGGAAGCATTACCAAGGGACAAAAAATCAGTTTTTAAAGATTACCATGGAATTCTTCATATTGTTAAACTCGACAACATGAGCTCCTTCACAATGCCTCTTCATGATGTGACTGACAGGTTTTTCAAAGTACAGAGGAAGAAGTTTATTATCGAGAAGATGCATCTTCCCCCTGACCTGAGTGAGACTGTAAGTAGGTCAACAAACGCCTCATCTACTAATTGTGCTTCTTCCAAAGGGATTGATTTTTAATTCGTTATATCTATGCTAGATGTTGGCATTTTTGTAAGAAATAGTATGTGGTTAAAGCTGAAATTTGGATTTCTAATATAACGAATCCTTGGGATTATTTATCAATTTATTAAGTTTATTTGACAGTTTGATAGTTAACAATTTTTAAACATTATATTTTGATGTTTGTTTGCTTCAATCTATAATCATAAAATCAGAAACTCTTTATAGTATATTTTGAGTACCAAAGGGTTGACTTTATTGTGTAATGATAGAATCTTGACAGAATGAATAGCTTGGTTGGATATGGAAGTAGTGGTGAGAGTGACTCTGAACCAGAAGTTCCAGAAAAACCACAAGAAAATGCTAAAAGGTTGACCAATGGTTCTTCTGTAGCATTGCAGAAAGCACAACTGGCAAAAAGTCCTTCTTTTCCTCCCATACCCGAAGACATAGACAAAAAACTGGACATTTCAGATGACGAAGATAGCTACATACCTTCTAAGTCATCTTCCAGACCCTCTAACTCAGTGTCCCAATCTACCCTTGTTAAAACCGACCCCCCTAAACCATCATCCCAAGTTCAGAATTTATCAGAGGTGATAGAAAAAGCACAAATTGTCACAGTGGAACGACAAAACCTTCAAAGTAAGGAAGGAGCTATTTCGAGTTTTCTTCCTAAGCCAAAGCAAAACACAGTTCATGAACTCGAGCTAGAACGTCTTCATAAAAGTAAGCGCAGAAAAAAAGATAAGAAGAAGATTTTTGTTCTTGATCTGGAAGATTTTTCCGACGAGGAGGAGGTCAAGCAGAAACCTAAGCGCCCTGTGTCAGCCAGATCTGCTTCAGGTTTATTCTCCATCCTTCCTGAACCGAAAAACTGTAAAATCACGACCAAGTCCACTAAATCTGTAGTTCCTGACAGAGCTAAGCTGATGAAACCTAGAACAATTCAGCCAGCTGGTGCAAAATCAAAACCTGAATTTCCTGATGAAGATGTTATTGAAGACAATGAACAAAATGGATCTGATTTCTTCTCGTTTACCAGTTCTAAGAAATCTTCTAAAGAGATTGCTAAAGCAGCAAGGACTGTTAAACTTGACGAATTTAAACCTAAGCAGGTATGGAGAAAGTCGTTTTTATTGTTCTGACAAGCTTGGACATGCAGTGTCATAAAAATATACTATTTTAGTGTCTTAGAAAAACGTTTGCCTGTTCGGTATTAATAACTGTGAAATCGTATTTGTATTGCATAATTGGTCACCACTCACCATGTTACAAATATAGTTCAAATTTTTTTAACCATAATCACGTCACAAAGCTGACCCTGATCATGGACACTTTTGCAGGTATCTGTGACTCCAGCCACCCTGACTGTAAAAGGAGAACTGAGGTCTATCGATGCTATAACCACACCCCTAGATCAGACCTACATAGAGCCTGAAGTTCAGATACCGATCCAGGTATGGTACATGTTATTTAAATTCATATTTATTTCATAAAACGTATCTTTCTGCACAAGCAAAAGCTTTATCATTAAATTTTGATAATCTGTCAGAAAGCCCTGTAACAGTCTGGCGTGCTTGAAGCGTTTCTCAGTAAAAGTGTACCACTGCTAAAATCACACAATTACAGCAAAGTTCTCACTTCAGGACATGAGTGACGTTCCAGCCGAGTTTAGGGACTTTGCCTTCAACAGTGCTGAAGTTGTTGATGTCAATCAGGAGATACAATCCACTGACGAGTGGGCCCTCAAGAATTTAGACTATGTGCGTTTTCTTCTACCTATCTCGTTCCACTTGATTACAATCAAGTGAATTTAGTTTTTCCAAAATGTTTAAGAAATCTTGAATTATAACTGTATAATAACTGTGCATCACATAAAGATAAATTCCTTAACTGAAGTCTCCCCGACAGAGTGACGACAAGCCTCAGTCGAGCGGTAAGTGTCCACTAAAGGGACAAACTAGAAGGAAGAACCAGATAAACTACCTAGCTTGGCAAGCTAAAGAGCGTGAAGCTGATTTGAAGAAGCAGTGGGGAGATAACAGGATGAACAGACATGCTACTCAGAGCAAATATGGTTTTAGGTGAAGTTACCATGGTTACGAGGGTAACCATGGGCCAGTTTTGAGTGTCTGCTTTGATTCTGGCTTGTTGTTCTTGACCACTTATTTTGATTGAGGTTGAAATTGAATTGAGAAATCTTGAAATTGTTAGCTTATTGAACGGGAAATTTAACTCTGTAAATATGAATGTGAACTGAATTAAAGGGTTCTTGGTACATGGTAGATGAACATTTTTGCTGCAGCTGACTGTACAATGCCCAGAATAATATCGTCATTTAGTCCGATGATGTATGATATTGATAAGTTGATATCTATTTATTTTTAAATTTTCTTTAAATAGTCTTAAAATCTTTGTGTGAATTTATATTTTCTCTTTTCCTCGTCAATGATCAAGTATTGGAAGGAAAACTACGTCGTAAATCTGATAAATAATTTGCAGCGAAGAATTGCTTTTCTAACCCTTCAAATCTAAGCAGGGTTGCACAATGTAAAATGATAATATGGAACTTGAGCATAGCAGACGTATGTGGTACGCCGGACGCCGACCCGTACTTTTGCACTCGCTACGTCACCCTCAGCCTCATCGCCTCCTTTACAGGATTTCTTTGTCTGGGCAAGGTCGCTAAATACCACTACAACAATGTGAAGTGCTTCTACCAGCTTTCCATCTTTTACTGTGCCTTCTTCGAGTGTCTCTGTTTCGTCCTCCATTGGACCTTCCTCGCGTATGATCTGATAGAAAACATGGGCTACTGGTTCAGAGTAATCCAGCTGCTTATCGTGTGCTTTGTCTACAGTAAACTTGCCAGTAACGTCCTGAACGCTGAAGAACAGTACAGGAAGAGGTACCTGCCAGTACTTACTGTATTTGCTGCGTACTATGTAGCGCTTATCCCATGGATGTTTTTAATACCCAGGTTCAAGTTCCCACACAAGTGTACCGAATTCTTCCATCTCGTGTACACTATCTCTGATTTCATCCTCTCTCAGGTACGTGCATTTCCCCTTTTTCATTTTTCTTGTAAATCTACTAGGATTTCTTCTTTTTCATTTGTCTCGTAAACTACAAGGATTTCTCGTTTTGGGTTTCAGCCCTTTTGGCACATTTTCCTAGGGCATTCATCGGTTTTGTAGCCCAATTTAATGGTTTCTGAAATGTAATGCTATGTTACTTACAATCTAATGAAATGTAAATAAACCGCAGATATTCCTAAACATAATGCTATGTTACTAACGATGTAATGTAATGAAATATACCGCAGATTTTCCTGGTCTGTGGCGTGTACCTCACAAGGAAGATGGCCCTGGTCAACATGCCCTCCGAGCAGTTCCTCGACCAGAAGAAGCAGCTGTGGGGGGTAATCCTCGCGTTTGAGACTGAGGCAGTCATCAGTATCGTGTACGACATCCTCCTTTACAGTGTTGGTGAGATGGAGCACGGTTGTGGGGGCTTCCTCTACCAACACAACGCTCTTTCTGTCATCGCGTTTGTGGCTTTCCGCAGTTTGCGCCTCTTCGCTGCTGTCTGGCTCATGTTGTACATGTTTGACGCACAATCCACAGACTACTCTGAACCTCCTCCATACACGTACGATCCAGAGGACACGCTGGACGCATACATGGCCACGCGCAGCCAGAGTATTGTCCCATACAATCCAGATGGTGTGTTTGCGGATGCAGAAGAACCACTCATTAACGAAAATACATTCGAGAACTACCTGACAGATGATACAAACGTGAGATTTGGCGAGCGCACAAACAGACTTCTAATCCAAACCAGTTCTAGTGCGCCTTACGCAGAGTGAGGTGTTTGAACTTCAATGGTGTACATTCCCCATTTGTTGATAATAGAAACATTCCCTGTTTGTTGATGGGAGAGTAGATGCCGGCAGATTTGAAAAGAACTTCTAGAACTTCGGAACTAATGTTCAGGCAATATTTGTTGGAACACACAAGGTCTGAAGTGCGAGCTGAGTATTCCGGTATTTCAGTTTCAGGACAACTTCCATCAGCATCTATGTGGAACACACATTTATGTAAAACACACATGTGAAACACAACTTTACAACTAAAAACACTGTGATAACTGCGCTTGACCTGTAAAGGTGTGAAAGTGGACCGTGATTGATGAGAATCTCGTTTCCAGGGTATCATGTTCCGTTATTCAGTTGTATATAAGCAGTTTTTGTGATTGTTCTAATCAATTGTATTAACTAATAAGTAACTACCTGTAGGTTGTGGGTCACTTCTTTTATTAGGTTTATGTTGAGAATCTTTATATTGATGCTTACTTGACAATGAATGGCGTCTACGCAACCCTTAGAAAAACCAGTATGGTTTATGAATCAACATCATGTAACTAAAGAACCCGAAATGACTTCATTTTGAATTGTTTATTGTATATAGATGAGTGTAAGTGCAATTTGATTAAAAATAAATCAGACATAAGTAATGATATGATCTCTTGCGCTTTTTAACTTGCTAATTTTAATCTGATTTAACCTTTTTGTATAAATAGAGACTCGAGGTAGCAGACTTAGTCAAAACCATAGAAATTACCGCCTTATTTAGTTATTTGTAGAAGAAAGGCGAAAAGCTTAAGATTTAATTGGTTTCCTAGGATTTCCTGATTGACAAAGTTTTTCCAAAGTTTTCCTTACAAGTTCCATTCCAAGTTTTCCTAGGTTTACTTAGGTTCTCGGATGTACCTATTGAAGCAAATGTGATCTGAACTCTGGGTGATTCAGCTAAGTTTCCTTATTAGAACGCATGAGATTTATATTTACATTTTACAGTCAATTTAATCTGAATTCTGGGCGACTCAGCAAAGTTTCCTGATAAGAGCGCATGAAATTTATTGTTTAGCTGAAAACACGGTGTTGACCCATTTACATTTTACATTTTACAGGTTTTCCCGTTCAGGTTATATACTTCACGACTGCACCAGATTGTTCTGGTTATAACCAAGTTATAACCAAGTCTCACCATGCATGTGACAACGCTTTTGTCATTTTATCTGTTGAATCTGTTTTGATAAGTTTTAGGATAGGTCAGTGAGATATAACAGTGTGTATTATAAAATGATTTTTTACTTAATTTATTGATCTTGCAGACACTGGGCATGCTCTCCTTAGTCCCGCACTGTTTGCTTGGTAGATTACCCGTTACCGTCCCAAGCTGCGTTGTTTATGTCATCTGAAATCCGAACTTTGTGTTTTAAATCAAGTTAAAGATACGTAATATGTTTTTAAGCTATTCTTTAAATTGCCGCCTTTCTCATTGCTTTACATCTCCTCTCAAAAATACGATGTCCTCTCAAAATATGTGACGAATTTCACCATTTTCATGCCGATATCCACACATTAATCTAAGACGTTTTCGTCTGAGCTCATGATACGGTTATTTTCCAGAAGTGTGTTGCTTTTATAATTGCTCAAATTAATAATTTTCTTAGAATATAAGAATCAAATATCGTAGGTGATGGAAGCAGAAGGGGCACCGACACCCCAGCCATCTCCTTGATCATCCTCTTAATCCAGAGAAGTAAAAGTGTCTAAATCTAGAGAAGTTAACAGTGTCCACATCACCACACAGACCTTCTCCCCTGCTCCTTCGTAAAAACAGTTATTGGTCTATATTCCTGAGGAAATGTTCGAAAAGAATCTCCACGATTTGGTTCGTGGTATCCGCACCAATAAAAACAACGAAGCTAAGTTTATATCAGCCTGCATTGAAGAGATCAGAAATGAAATTAAAACGGTGAGTGACAAATCTTATTTTTTGTTATAATAGACGTCTAAATTTCGAGAAGGAGTCTGAAACATTTGCTATCATGTGACAGCCTTGACTCAAATAATTAATTTTGAGAAACGCTGTTGAGCGATACCAAATAAATGCGAAGATTTCCAAGAATTCTACTTCAGTCAATGTATTAGCGATACTAATTTCCATAAGTTTTGGTAATTTTGTGTTGTTTTCAGAGTGAGCGATCTCCCCTCCAACTTCAGGTCCAATATAACTCATGTTAACGAGCAGTCTGCACTTTTACTCACAACTTTCAATGTGCAATAACAAACCTGCATAGTTAATCACAATTTTACACTTTCCGCCTCCCTAATATTTACTGAGGGTGTAACCCCTTTCTCAGTTCGCCCTCACAGGAACATAGCAGTTTCAGCTAGGTCACGAATTTATTTTGAACAAAGCATTGTGCAGACGAGTCACCATCATAATGATATAGCCTCATAATCGAATCATCGAATCGGTTCGGTGGTCGAATATCTTATCCCGATTCGATGTTCAATATTCGAACTACGAATATCGAATATTTCAAATTATCGAATATTCGGTATCCCCACTCCTTACCATCATAGCCTCAACACTTCACAATCACGTTTGTAGCCGGTCTATAAAAAATGAACAACAAACTAATGAAAGTATAGTAGCCGGTCTATAAAAAATGAACAACAAAACAACAAACTAATGAAAGTATTGTAGCCGGTCTATAAAAAATGAACAACAAAACAACAAACTAATTGAAATATTTCAGGACAACATGACATTGAAGTGCCAGGGCATTACTAAGCTGGTTTATCTACAGATGTTAGGATACGATATGTCCTGGTCCAACTTCAACACTATCGAGGTCAGTTTCAACATTCTCCAAATTTTACTCAACCATTTTTGTCTTCGGATTTGGCTTTAGTTGACATGCCTGCAGCAGTAAGTCTTTTAAATTGTCAAAATTTTGCTTTGAACTAAATTCTAACTACCAAGAAAGAGCTAACTTGAATTAAATTCTGACTTCCTAAAAAGGCTTACTTTGAACTAGATTCTAAATAGAGAGAGCTTACTTTGAACTAGATTCTGATCACCAAAAAGAGCTAACTTTGAACTAAATTCTAACTACCTAGGAAGAGCTAACTTTGAACTAGATTCTAATCACCAAAAACGAGCTAACTTTGAACTAGATTCTAATTACCAAGAAACAGCTAACTTTGAACTAGATTCTGATTACCAAGAAACAGCTAACTTTGAACTAAATTCTAATTACCAAGAAACAGCTAACTTTGAACTAGATTCTGATTACCAAGAAACAGCTAACTTTGAACTAACTTAAACAAGTTATCAGTTAATACTTCAACTTTAACTTCAGGTGATGAGCGCAACTAAGTTCACCTTCAAGAGAGTTGGGTACTTGGCAGCGAGCCAGAGTTTTCACGAGAACACAGATCTCCTTATGTTGGCAACTAACATGATCCGCAAAGATCTGTGTAGTGTGAATCAGTACGAAAGTAGTTTAGCTCTAACAGGTTTGTTATTGAACTCAGTAAAGATCTGTGTAGTGTGAATCTTTACGAAAGTAGTTTTTCTCTTAAAGTGTAATAGAATGTGCATGTTTAAAATAATTATACTTTAGACTTGCGTTCTAATAAAACGTGCCACGTAAATTGCGAATCAGCTGATCAAAAGCCATGTAAATCAGCCCAAAGATTTGTACAATGAAAGAAATTTTGACTTGTTGCTTATTTTTTGTTATTGCTAACCCTTTCTGGATGTTTCATATTACTTTGCTTGTGTACTGTCCACCACTCAGTGTGAAGTAGCTTTGTTGATTTTCTCTGTAGACTTCAATATGAACGTGTCAGTTCCAAATATTTGATGAAAAGTTTCCTAAAAACGCATTTTCTAGTCTACAGAGAAAATCAACAAAGCTACTAAATTTGAAGAATGAGACTTAATTACTACTTGCTGCTATCAGAAGTCTGAACCATACTTTGATATTTCGTGTGGAATGTAGATTAGATTATGGTGTTACATTTCAGTGGAATACCTTGACAATCTGAACTTATTGTTCGTGCCGTTATGTATGCCTAATAAATGTTTGGTCTAACAAGGACATCGAAGGAGAAAATGCACTTTATTCTCAACATCTAAACCGATAGCAAACATCTAAACCGATAGCAAACTTCTAAACCGATAGCAAACTTCTAAACCGATAGCAAACTTCTAAACCGATAGCAAACTTCTAAACCGATAGCAAACTTCTAAACCGATAGCAAACTTCTAAACCGATAGCAAACTTCTAACGACTTCTAAACTTTAGCGATTAACCTACTCAATCTCGAAACTTTCCGTGCACGTGTGTAGGTGTACTGTACTTGTACTAGGTTGTATAGTGTATACATTTATACATTTCAAACAATATTCCAACTATAACTATACTGTACTTGTACTATGTTGTATAATGTATACATTTATACATTTCAAACAATGTTCCAACTATAACTATACTGTACTTGTACTAGGTTGTATAATGTATACATTTAT
>JH154442.1:103443-116136 GCA_000226015.1 Mnemiopsis leidyi | reverse complement strand
GATTAATAGTTGAAATGGTCAAATATTGGCGTTCGAGGGGCACTAGGCTCCCACTACGGTCCCACTACGGGTGCAAAATGGCCCGGCGATAGGGTCCCATTAGAGTACCATTAAGGTCCCATTAGGGTCCCATTAGAGTACCATTAGGGGTGCAAAATGCCATGATGAGACATTGGGCCAATTTGGGCTAGCTTGGGCCAGCTTGGCCACAATTGGGCCAGGGCGCCCGGGTCCCATTAGGGGTGCACTTTTGGGCGATAGAGTACCGTTAAGGTCCCATTAAGGTCCCACTAGGGTCCCATTAGGGGTGCACTTTTGGGCGTTAGGGTCCCATTAGAGGTGCATCGGTATTCTTTCATACGACCGAGTTTATATCTACAATCTTTGTATATTAGATTTGAGGTTAAGAAAAAGAACAGCCTTTTTATTTTGTAGATTAGATCACTATTTGATCCCATTATTTGTTTAATTATGTCTAGCATCAATTTTCATTTCAACTCCACAGTTACTCTCTTGAGGATTTTCGTGTATTAAAAATTGCTTTTGCTGGTATTGCATGTCCTTTAAATTTCACCAACTTATTGCTTCAACTGTTTTATTTTATCTAAGATTGATTAATTTTGATGTGATCAGGATGTATTGTTATGCTAAAAGTTGAATTTGTTAACAATTTTTATTTTTGTCATATAACTGGCTGAATTATTGAGTCATCTTAGCTGGCCATGAGTTTTTTTTCTAAATTGAAAATATTAGTGTGCTGATTATTATAAGAATTATAGTACTAGTAGGTAAGAGCAACACTTTAAGACACATACTACTATACACTGTACATTTTAAAGTGTGTTTTAGCCATCATATTACATCCTAGTTTCTTTCCCCTGTAGCAATAACTACATTACCTTTCAGAAAACATGCTGCCTACTGTCATGGATAGAGTATGATTCTGAGCAAACTATCTATATCCTACTGTAGTCTAGTAACTGCCCGGTATTACACCTGTTTCCACCTCAAAGCACACTCCCACAGAACACCTTACTACGAGTCGGTTCACTACCAACAATTAGCAGCGTTTTCCTCCAGAAAAAATGCTGCTCCAGGTCCCGCCAAGGTTGGCCAACTAAAGAGAATAAAGAAAAATGTGTTGGAGTATGGAATTGTGGGCTGTCTATTTCACCTCTCAACGTCTATTCTCATGTTTGGCAGCTGCTATCTTATTGTCACTAAGTAAGTATAGACCCAGTACAAACTCAGTACAAACTCCAGTATTTCCACGGCAACTGTTAAATTTTGTTGGCAAAAGTATTTACCTGGTCCCCCGATTTACCGTGCATTTTTGCTTTCCCCGAAAAGCCCGGTAAATCCGGGGATGACTGTATGGTTATTGTTTGACATGTTAATTTTTTCGATAGTGTATTTATTCCTTTATAATGCATAGAATCTACCTGTTACTAATAGTTACTAGTAGGATATATCATTGCTGCATAGCATAGAAAAGATTG
Organism: Mnemiopsis leidyi; assembly: GCA_000226015.1. Classification (NCBI taxonomy): domain Eukaryota; kingdom Metazoa; phylum Ctenophora; class Tentaculata; order Lobata; family Bolinopsidae; genus Mnemiopsis; species Mnemiopsis leidyi. The sequence goes on along the minus strand of JH154442.1, from coordinate 114,637 downwards.
TTACCATTTAAACTTCCCGACTTTAAATTTCTAAATTTATTACAGATTTGGCGAAATAGAAGGAGCATTGGAGACATTTAAATCGCCAGATGCGGTTTATGCAGCCCCAGGACTCAACTTTATTGTCTCACTCGGTCTCTTCAAGTCTCTCTTCCCGATACGATTGAGTGCAACTTGTGTGGGTACTTGGTCCATTGTACGGTATTATCGTTGTAGGAAGGAAAAGAAAAAAGCTCTCGTGGCCAAGGAGCTTGTACAAAAACTTTAGCGGTCGACAACATGATAGAATGCGGTGATGTGTATAAAATTCGGCTGTATAAACAACTGGTCTGATCAGCATTATAAACAACTAGCATTTTATAAACTACAAAGTTTATAAGAAAAATGTGATGACGGTTGGATAAAAATTTCAGTTTAATATCTGTTTTTATCTGGACACCAAATTTACGGTGTTGGCTGCATGTTTTTTTGGTTTAACGAGATTGTCTGAATTAACTCTGAATTCAATTGCTTAGTATGTTTGACAATAGATTACTCTTATCAATGTATTATGATTAATTGTCAGAATATAATTACCTCAGCAATTGAAAAAAGCTCCTTTTATTTTCATTTGAAAAATGGATTCTCTATGATTTTATTATTTTGTTATTGGATGATTAAGTGGTTTGTAAAAGCCGGCCTTTTTGTTCAATTCTACTTGGATTCGATTTCTGTGAACTCATTTAATGATCTCATGCTCAATTTCAAAATTTCGCAATTCTCTGTGATCAAAAACTGTAAAAATCTTTCTTTTCAAATGTTGTTAAGTAGCAAGCTTCTAAGTTCGGGATAGCCTTTAGCAGGCAAAGCCTGAATCGAATGCTTCTACAGACTTACACAAGTGCAAGTAAGCAGGTAGATAAATCATGCTAGGCTTGTGACCCCAATCACGGTGGTTATCCAGTGAAGTTGCTTTTTGCTGCATCAGTTAGTACAGCTCCCCGTTTAACACACGATTGCAAATTTAAGGTAGACAAACATTTTATTTTTTGATTGAATGATATTTTTCTAATGATATGAAAACTTATACTATATTACATATCATGATAGAAAACAATTTCAGTAAATGGAATGGATTTTATAGATCTGAAACAGAATTTCACGTGAAATGTCGCTGATTCCCCAAGTGAAAAAGAAGGATCTACAAAAAATCTCTTCTGTGATCCAGGAGTTTCAAGCAAAGATTTTACAAGATGTAGACGCAGCAAAACTTCGAGATGCTCTCAACCTTACTCTCTTGCAAATGCAAACGTTCTGGAAGATTCTCAAGAAGAAGCAAGACCGAGGAAAGTCTGACAAGTTTACTTGGCAGTGGTACGATCTGAGAAACCCAGAGTACAATAGACCGCAATACCTAGCTAACAGTTTGTATGGAGCTGGCGTACAAAAGGAAAAACTTACAGAGTTGTTTGAGCTTCTGTCGGTCGGTGATGGGGAGAGATGCCAAAAGTATATTGAAAGTAAGGGTTATAAAGGGGAGGTCGACTCTTTGGGACGCGGACCACTGCACTACTGCGCGGGTGTTGCAGATTTGGAGCACTACGTAAAGTTCTTTGCCAACAACGGTTGCAATGTGAATCATCAAGCTCATGACGGCAGCACTGCACTTCACAGAGCTGTGATCAATGAGAATCCTATCGTTACCGACGATCTGCTGAATCTGAAGGCAGACTCAAAACTGCAGGACAGTGAAGGGCGCACAGCAGCCCACTGGGCAGTATGCGCGCAGGACACGGCATGTCTGCAACTCTTTATTAAGTACAATGTGGAGATAAACATTGCTGACAATGAGTGTGAAACTCCTGTAATTTGGGCTGCTAAGTTGGGTAACGCTGGTGCACTGAGAGTTCTCCTTGCATCTCCGATGGGACCGAAACTAGCTGCTACGACAGACAGCAAGGGTCACAGTTTGTTGCATATAGGCATCAACCACCTGGACATCGTAAAACTGCTACTGAACTCTGAAACTGTTCATCACAAGGACAAGTTTGATAGAAACATTTTACACCATGCTGCACTACACGGAACACTCGAAGTTTGTAAAGCAATCGACGAGCAGTTCGATTTAAGATCTCTGATAACTCCAGATTGTGAGGGAAGGACTCCAGTGCATCATGCTGTAAACAATGCGCACAGCGGTGTGACAAACTTTCTGTTGGAGCACGGTGGAAGTACCTCGGTTCAGGACAACCAGGGACTCACACCTCACAGTATTGCCCAGATAAAACAGCTTCACTACTGTTCCATCGTCATTTCTGCGTACCACCAAAACGGTCAATCCACAGAGCAGAAACATTTTGTTCCTCCAAGACCTCAGTCTCCAAAACCAGGAGGAAACATGAAGTCTCCCTCTGTGAATGCAATCAGCAAGAGACAAACAAACGTATCCTTCAAACCTAGTGCCTCTCTCAACCATCATCCTACAGACCGCCGGGTTATTATTCACGGCAACAACTCTTCTCTAAGCAAGAGCAGTCCTAGCGGCAGATTGAGGATACAACCCCCTGCTAACCTGTCCACCATAACTCCTGGTCTGCTCCGACACAGTAACCATCAACTCGAACAGGTTACCCAGAAACCCTCTCGTTTACGGGAGCTGACTGATATCCGGGATAAAATAACAGGTCGTTCAGAGCAACCAGCAGTGTTTCCACAGCGACCCTCGTCCTCGCGGGGCAAGAGGAACAAACGTCCTTCCTCTCCAGTTCCTGCAGAAGCCCCACAGGAAGGACCCCCGATACCATGGAAACTGAACATTATACCTCCACGTCCTCCTCCCCCCAGGGATGAGGAGTGTCTCACCAATGGACATTCCAACCACGAGAAAGAGAATGTTGAGAAGAATGATGTCCCTGAGAGACCCAGAACTGCTCGAGGAAACAACATCGACCAGATACATTCAAATGAGAGTATAAGTCGGGAAGATTCGGGGATAATGCAGCTCTCATCCACCAATCTAGCAGGGTTTGACGAGCAGCTTGATATGAAGATATCGCCTAGATACAGTAAGATCGAGAACATTCCACCCAGAAAGGGAGAGCATGTAGTGATCGAGCAGACTCTGGAGATTCTCCACACTCTGCCGGAGGGTAACAATCTCAGGAACAACCCTCTACTTGGACCCATGCCAAGTTTACCGGACCGTCAGCTGCCTCCTGATCCAAACCCTTGGTACAAGAAGAAGTTGAACCCTGTGATTCCTAACAAGATGGATGTGTTGCAACCTGAAAATCCTGACACAGCCCAGGATGCGAACTGAAGTTTGCATTTTGTACTGTTTATAGCACACCCTGTCTATCAGATCAGGGATCGGTGTTATCAACTTGTTATTAAAGGCTTTATGAACATTGAAAAAATGTTGAAGAAACTGTATCAGCTACCTTCACTCATCAAAAACTGACAAAAATGTGAAGTTGGCTCGAATCTCTATCTTGATTATTAGGTTATCGTATTTCAAATTAATTTGTATCCTGCCAAAATTAACTAAAAAACTTCTTATCGTGCAATAAAATACCCTTATATCTGAACAGTGCTTATATGCTACTTTTTTAGTTTACAGCCTTGCACATAAATCTTACATTTTTAAGTTTTGTACAAAGTGTAAATTAGTTTCCGGTTTCGGCCTTTGGGCCTAGCCCATAACAGTTAACTTGAAATTGTCAATTTGTCTGTGTGTCAGGACAGGAGATCATTTTCTGGAAATGTCGGTAAGTCAAGCATGGAGTAAGTCAAGTATGGAGTAAGTCAAGTATGGAGTAAGTCAAGTATGGAGTAAGTCAAGTATGGAGTAAGTCAAGTATGGAGTAACTAAAGTATGGAGTAAGTCAAGTATGGAGTAAGTCAAGTATGGAGTAAGTCAAGTATGGAGTAAGTCAAGTATGGAGTGACTAAAGCATGGAGTAAGTCAAGTATGGAGTAAGTCAAGTATGGAGTAAGTCAAGTATGGAGTAAGTCAAGTATGGAGTAAGAATGGACTAGAGGGATTATGTTTGTAAAGGATTATGTTTGAAGTGAGCATTACCAACGATCCACATGCTTGCTGCAAAGAGTAACACAGATTTACGACTTTATATATAATATATGTTATGAATGATGAATTATCGATATGCTAATCCTATAGTCAGAGCATGCGTTTTTAGAAATCTGCTCTCGAAAGCGGTATCAACGTGTTTGAGCTACTACACACGAAAATTTTGTTGGCGGTTTTTCAAGAATTTAAAGGTTGTCTCTATCTGATTTCAGTTCAGATTAAAATTATTCAACATTCATTCCTTTTTTCATCAGACGACCTAGTGTTTCAAGTTTCGTTAAAGAAGCGCGACTTTTAAAGTGGAAGAGATTGTTTGTACTTCAAATAAATTATTCATGTTTGTCCTCATTATTGTACGGTGTCTGCCCTGAATTTAAAAACTTTATTTATATATGTAAAAGAATCACAAAGGAAGCAACGATTGCTTGTGATTGATTTTATAGAAAACCTAACGAATTTTATCATTAAATCACAGAACGGCATTAAGATTTTCATATTCAAATTTCAGATTTTACCTTTCAGAAATACCGTATTTATGTATTATATGACTAATGTAAATAATGTACATTTGAATTTACCACTGGTTTGATTCGATGTGTCCTAAGCTGAATAAAATTCATTTACTTTATTGTATCTTATAATCTAGCACAAGAAAAGTACTAATAAAATTAGATCGGTAACATGACACTAAAACAAATATTGCGCAAAATTATCAAACCGGCTGTCCATGTCCGGCTAATATCAAACAAATTTACCTCTAAAATGTGGTTGCTATGTTGTTATCGTTAGTGCAATTGTAGGACTAAATAAATTTAATTGCACAGGTCCTATTAGAATGAGCATAGATGCCCCTTTAGCACCGATAGACTCAGTAATACAGGTATGTAGAAATTATTGGTTTTAACTCGTTAAGATATTTTTAAATCATCAAGATACTATGTAGAAATTTTACCTACAAGAAGTTACATGAATAAAAATAGTTCACGACTCCCAAAAATTTACATTTTATTCAGTCATTGTTATCTCATAATTTTATCTTCTTCTGAGCATGTGTTGCAGACTTCCTTTCTCTAATACTCTTAAGTTGATTGTACTGAGCGTTGCAATGAGTATGATAGTTGTATCACATTTCGCATGCTCTGAATTATTCCCCAGTCTACGTCAGAACACTGAAGAGTGTTTTTGCAGAGCTTGGTATTATCACACGTGCATTGCTTGTCAAGCATGACTGCATTTATACTCTACACTTGTATAGAAGTCATCCGCCGGGCGTGCCAAGCTCTGTTTATGTGCTGGACTAGTGGTATCAATACCTGGCTTGTTGCTCTGTTTCAAATTTATTTATTATAAACATAAAAGAAGATAAAAGAAGTCAAGATAGTTATATGCACTTTCCCGTTATGACTTCTTGACTGACGTTTTTGTCGTATTCTTACGATAATGAGAACTGTTGATGTCTAGCTTAACAGATCTTATGTTAAACTTGTGGAACTCGGCAACAAGAAGGGGGGTTGACCATTTCACCTACGCCTGAATGTACAATCTAAACGTTTTATTCAGCGCTTGCGCTTGATGATATCTCGTATCTCAAAGAGACTTAATTTTGGTCTTTTCGTATCTACCAGGTTATAAAAGTTGTAAGGCTTCTTTAATAGTCGCAATATAAGCTAATTTTCTGAACATAGGAGACCAACTCAACTGCAATGCGGATAGGTCATTTCAGATTAAGCGGGAAACTGCATTCTGTCTGCATTCTTATATCATAAATTCCATTGATTTAAGATAATCTCTGCTGTGATAAAAACGTGTTGTATTGCAAGAACAGATATACCTCAAACCCTTCGAAAATGTTTGTGAACATTCCCGATTTCTATGGAATGGCGTACTTATTAAATATTTATTGTTCACTTTCGCCCTGGCACATGGAAAAAGCCTGCTCCAATCGGTCGCACTCAGGCTGTGTAGTCGTGGAACGCGCGAAAACCTTTTTAGAGTTTTGTTATGCAGGTCACGCGAGTACAGGACGCAAATTTCTCGATTTAATGACCACAATTTTCTTATTCTTCGCCAGAATGAGTCCCGCATTTAAAATATGTTGGATCTCATCCAGCTCTTTCAATTCTTGCTGTCCGTTGCATGATTTCTTAACTTCCAATCCCTCAGAGCTCTCAAGAAGACTACATATCGATAGACGTGCATGTGGGTGGTCAAGACCGGACATTTAACCTGCCATGTGACTACGAACTGTGGTCCTACGTGGGACGAGGAAGTTTCGGATGTGTTTACCATTACAAGGACACTGACTCCAATCTCGATTTGGCAATGAAGTGTATACCTACTCAAGATTGTGGTAAGTCTCCAGACTCGTCTATTGTTGTTATTGTCCGTGTTTTAATCTTATCGTCAGTTTTAGATATGTTCTAGAAAATTGACGATTCATGTTCAAGAAGGTGTAACGATCGCTCTGTACTACAGTTACAGCACTTCAGGCAATATCGGATACTTTGTAGTGGTTCACCTAGAAATGTTCGTGCTAGACAATGTAATTGTTAACGATTACCGGCGATTTAAACCTTGAACAATCTTTTCCGAATGTGTGTGTACAACGCATAGTTACGTTGAAAACAGTTACAGTGGACAGACGCATTTGCCAATTAGCATGTAAACTCGTGTTTAATGAGGTCATCTAGTAAGTTATTATGTCATTACTGTCAGAGCAGCTACAGGAGGCAGGTTTAGGTTGTAAACTGTTCCGTAATTTAACTAGGATGAAGGTGCACGTAGTTTATAAACTACTAAAGCTATAAACTACTAAAGCTATAACATCAAACACTCTACTGATTGGTCATTGGACCCTCTATGATCCTAGCTCCTTGTACTCAGGAAGGCCAATAAGTGCGACCAAAAAGGCCCGTCTCTTCATATGTCTCATGACAGGAATGTCTGAAGTCAAGATAAACTTGACGAAAGGAAATTGTTGATGACGTGAGATAATGCATACCCTGGCCTCCCTACACAAGAGCATGTCATTAAGTGTAAAAGGAATGCTCTTTGAAGAAATTGACATGAACTTGGCTGCATTTGACATCTTTTACTAATCACATAACTTATAAATTGTTTCCCGCAAAAATTGTTCTGATCCCTTGATCATAGTCTGTGCTATAAGGCCAGCAATGGGACAGAGACTTCCCCACTTACTGTATCTTACGACTTACCGTTTTAAATGTAGTAGGATTGTTTATTAGGGGGAGGGGGTAAGGCACTGACCATGACACCCTAGAATTTTCCTTCCACTTATTTATGGCAATATGGATATTTTATGGTTGAATTTCATGGTTAAATAGGATTTACAATTTGACCAATGACCATGGAAAATTTTAACGTTGGCAATTGACATGACAAAAAATTTGTGACCATGACACCTCACGGGGCCAAGTGTAAAAAAGTCGTGGTCACCTTACCTCCTGTTATAAATCCAGCACTCGCATTCATAATTTAAATCTAACCCTAACAATGCATTTTCCGGATTTTAAGTACAAATTTCATTAACTATTAACGGGAATAGTTTCTCCAACAACAGCACTACAGGAAACAATTCAAAAACCTTTTGATTTCAAAATCAATTCGAATAAATAATTGAATATTTATAAGAGTTAAAACATTTTCAAAGCATTAATAAAAAAGATATAAAATTAATTTTTAAGTCAATGATAATACTAATTCAATTGATGCAACAAAACTTATCATAACAATTAACACATGATTATGCTCTAAGAGAACAGTCTCTTATACCAGCACGTTTTATAAGATTAAAAGTATAAAACTTGTATGAATAAAAAGCCATAACAACTTCAAGAATCACTATTACAGCTGCGACTGCAACAAACACTACTTCCCAGGCTCTTGAAATAGCAGATTCTGGCATTGCCGTATCACGTGATATGTAAGAACAGTTAACACTGCGGTGTGGACTCGTGAAGTTAACTCCGCACTTTAGACACTTGTCTTCTACTCCATAGTAACCTGGCTTGCAATTATAGCCTTCTCTAAGGAAGGTAGTGGTGTTCAACTGCCCCAATGTCTCAGTTTCGTGTTCCCCTGTTTTCTCTACAAGATACAGGATACAGGTTATCTTATCTGACTCGACTGTATCGGTAACTGTTAAAGTAACACGATGTTCGTGCTGTGTCGAGTTGAAATAATACAGGATGATGAAGCTGTTGTCCGTACTTGAACCCTCCTCCTTACAATCAAGTTTTATTCCGTGTTTTTTAGAACTAGGCGTTCTAACAATCCATTCAAACAACTGATTCTTAAGTTTTCTTGCATAAAATGTTTCGTTTGACGGTATACTGACAGGTTCCACCAGATAAAACACTTTGGTTGGACTGACAGTTCCCAGATTAAGATTTTTCCAGTAACACTTCCATACTCCCGAGTGTTCATTGTTAAAGTTCTCCATAAAAACTGTGGAAGTATGCAGAAAGCCATCAACTGCTAATACAGGTTGAAAATTACCATTAGATCCCTCAGTGTCATTAAACCAAACCGTACCATTAGACCAAACAGGCACCAAATAGGGAGCTCCGTACACTGAACAAGACAAATTGTAGTCTGTACTTTGAGACACTACAACGATCTGAACCTCCGGCCCACACACCGCAGGAACGTCATCCATACATGCGGACACCGACTTTAGGTACACTAAGTGGTTATCCGCTTTGATTTGAGTTGTAGTGTTGAGTCTCATGAAGGATAGTTCCTCCCAGTTTTCCTTTGTCACGTAGCTATAGTTTATCATGTGACTTTCTCCTGGGTCTCCTAGATACACTCGGTAAAAGTTGTCTGTGGTCACGTGCACACTTGACACTTGGATAGTGATGTTAGCACTGATAGAGTCGAACAGGTCGTACACCTCTAACTCTGAACCAGGGTATACCCCAAGCTCGTCCTCTCCAAATATTCTGACAGGTTCAGCGTACTTTCCCTCTCGCTGGGAATATAGCTGGAAAACTAGAGGTTCTATATCCTGGTTCTGCATGAATCTGATGTATTCCCATTTGGAGAAGGAATCAGGAATGTAAGCTGCCTCTATCGTTATAACACCCGTGAAGTTGATCGGAACAGTAGTTTCTCTGTGTTTTTGTACGTCAGTGTGGTTGAGAGACCCGCCTGTCAAGGCAAGGTGGCATGTTTGTTTACAGGACTCTATCGTTTTAAGAATAAGGGAATTTATGAATAATACTGTAATTATCATGCTGCGTTCGGCCTGAAAATGTAGCGTTATCACTTTAACATACAAACTTTGTAGTTAAACGTTGCATCAAATTATCGCGGATATGAAGTAATGTCAACATCTGAATCTTTGTTACAAATAAGCCGATGTACTGTTATGTTTCAAATGTATAAAAACTTTCATCTTCTGGAAAAATTTTATTGTCACAGTCAGGTGACTGGCAAATACAATTCTTAACAACTCTTTCAGACATCATCAACTAAATATTAACAGGTAAAAGTTAAAAATACTGATAAAATACGCTGACAAGTAATGTCGTGTCAGTGACATAGATAACCCCGTCATGAAAGGACAACTTTATGTGTGTAATCTCTTTCCAACAAAGATTATAAAGACTCATATTGCCCTCTTTAGAATTAGATGACATAAAATAATCAATTTTTAGGCCACATTATTAATCCCTCAGTGTTGTTAAAAGCCCGTTACATGTTCGTTGTAGGATAAACAATTTCTGTGTCCTCATAAACACGATGTCCAGATTAAAGTTCAGATTTTGAAAGTAAATGCTAATACTTTTATCTATAGACAAAAACGTAATGTAAATATACAGAAAAGTAAGACGAAGTAACAAAGCTCTGCACAAGAGGTGGACCGGAAAGTTTTAGCTTTTAGCTATGAACGGATATTTTATCTACATACAAACTTTCTGAACGAGATAACTATACGGATTGTTGGCAGACATCTTGACTGTCTGTTTTTAACTTTGTAACTTTATCCTGTATTCATATGTTAAAGATGAGTTTTAAAATTGGCTCACTGAGAATGAGATGTTTATGATTGCGACGCGCCATAAGAGGACGATATTTCCATTTTCCTAAGGCTGGTGGAAAGGTGATACCACATTTTTTGCCATTTGGGCATTGGGCCGATTCATGATCGAGCACAACGAATTTAATAAAATACAATTCTCGAAACGCTATAAGCACAGAGTAGTTTGATTAAGGCCAGGTTGAAAGAAAAACAATGTAAATCTTGACGTCATTAAACTCAACTAGCGACGGTACGATACGGGTAATAAACCCGCCGCCTGAAACAATAAAACCTGCCTTGTTAATTATCGTTTGTCACACTAGCTCGTCAGATATATACTTTTATATAAATTCACTTTACAAATCCGTCAATCATAAAAATGTTGGCATATAAATCAGATCCTAACCCTCTACTCCTGCAGGAGATTTCGAATCTGAGAAACGTACGGTCCAGAACGAGATCACGATACACAGACGTCTGTCCCACCCTAACATCGTGAAGTACTTCACTACCAAGCAGATAGATAACATCTTCCTCATCTTCATGGAGTATGTGGCTGGGGAGAGCCTCTTCGACCGGGTCGAGAGAGCAGGTCCACTCAACAGTAACCTTGTTATCGACTTTACCTACCAGATACTGTCGGGACTTGTCTACATGCACTCGCAGGAAATTGTACACAGGTTGGTGAATAGTGGGGCTGTGTGTTTTAGACTTGAGAAGTTCATGTATTGTTCGATTCTTGTTATTGGATACTGCGAGCTCCAGAAAAATTTAACTTTATAGAAATCAAATTTAACAGACATCAATCAAAAGAGCAAATAACAATAATAAAATGTTTGTTTTGTAAATATCATCTGATATGATGTTTATAATTATCCACAAAATTGAAAGTTAAATTAATTATCATATGGAATTCAATGCAAATAAATTTTTAAAATCGAAAAAACGTCTGCAAGAAAAACGTTCGCGTCCCAAGAAATTACACCGCCACGGAACTGGAACTGTTTGTTCTTCGCCGCCCACTTATTCTTCCTCTTGTTCTCTAAAAATGTTGTTGATTTCAGTCTTAGCGGAAATCT
>JH154442.1:69290-90754 GCA_000226015.1 Mnemiopsis leidyi | reverse complement strand
AAATGATGATGATTCAATGGTCGCCAATGACGATTGCCATTGTCGCCAATGGAACACAACCATAATTGGCAATTGGGACCACCATTGGCACCACTGATCTCATCGCCATTGGAACACCCATTTGTTCCATTGAGTGGATCCATTGGCGCCAACTGCCCCACTCACCAAACTATATGGCCCTTTTACCAAATTTTGTCCCACGTGACACTTGTCTATAACAAGGCGCTCATGAAGGCTGCAGCTTCGCAATCGAAATTATAATATATTGCAATTGCATTCTGAAAATTCAGGGCCAACATTAACAATCTGAATCATCACGTAATTTCGAATAAAATTTATTCCATAAAGATCTTTTCGGTTGACACTCAGACAGCCGATTGCCGAACAAGCAATAATCGCTCGAATATTGGCTTGTAGGTATTGAACTTGTAACCGCATGTCTGTGGTCTGACATAGATTGGAAATCGAGCCGCCGTAACTGGGCGCCAGCATCCAATTCTTGATTCTTGCTGTTTCAGTAATACTAATAATTATCTTATTATTCTTGCTGTTTCAGTAATTGTAATGTAATTATGAGTATGATTTTCCGTGGTCGTTTTATCTTCACATGTTGTCTTGCCCTCGCCACAACTGTCCTTCTCACAGGTGAGACAATTCTTTTTTTTAAATACTTAAAATTATTATAATGAGTATATATTTTCAGTTTTTTCTTCAATAAACTCATGGCATGACAGCTGGGATAGAAGTTTCAGTGATTCTATTTGAACAAAAGTCATATCTAATAATTATATCATCTTTTAATTTTCGATCACGAGACATAACAGTGTTTCTAGATATTGTTTGGTCGTAACTTATCATTGATCATAATTGTCAGGCGTCACAAAAAATTGTGACTAGAATTTTTCTATCATCTTGTCTTAGAAGTGAGCATGACTATGTGACAGTGATAGACAAATGTACGAAAATGACATACACCCAATCAACATTCAATATAAGAATATCGAACTAAGCTCTCGCTGTAGTAGACATATTGATATAAAACACAATAAACACTTCTCTTAGAATACCGCTCTCTGTCGCATCTGAATCTCACAAGGAGTTAGCGAGCTCTCCCCCAGGTTTGTGGCATGTCCCCCTCTCCTGGTCATCCCAAACTAGTCTACTTACTGGCGCCATGTCACGTGACGACAAACCGGGGTTCCCTCATGGTGGATCTCCTAATTCTGACAGAACATCACCAGACTTTTCTGTGCTCCTAGACTCAGTGCGTGATCAAGATTCTGTGTCGGGTGAGACTGCAGAATCTCAAGACACTGGAGGAGAAACCTCTCAGATTGGGCAGAGGAAAGATCTTAACTCTGCCGAAATAAGAACTCAAAGTTTGACTGAGGTCGCAGATATCGACAGGATGTACTTTTTGAAGAGAGAGGTTTTGAATATTATATCTAGCTTAAACTGACTTATAGTTATGGTTTTGTTGACAGCTACAAATCGACCAATTGCTATTTCTTCAACTTCATAGAATCAACACGGGCGAATATACACGAATAATGAGATAAGATTTGATATATGTTACTAACTTTTTTTTATTAATTATAAATTTGAAATGGTTCGGTGTAGGCAGTTGAAAAACGAATACGAGAACGAATGGAACACATTAAAAGTACCTTGAGTTCTTGTAAACCTAAAACAATTCACCTTACTCCTATCCCCCTGTACCAAATCAAGTAAGTGACCAAATTACCATGGACAATTAAAATATAGTACCTTAATTTCATTTCAAAAGTGTTGAAAACGAGTAAGTTTTTGTTTCAATCTTATTCCCTAAATTGACCCGCAGCGAGATGCAGATGAGCTGGTGTCCAGTGTTTAAGTCTGGAAGTACAACATGGAAGATGTACTTTATAGACAAGCTGGTTCCTACTCACAAGAGCTATAACTTAAAGGAACTTGACAAAAGAAAACTAAGAATTCGGTAAGACGGTATTCGTATACCTGAGTAATTTTACGAGTCAAAATTGTGGCCCTTCACTGCTCAATGAGCAGTGAAGGGCCAGCAGTGCTCAGTAATAGTATTTCTAATTCTATATCGCCTAGCTGACATGATTCATCTTCAAGCCTGACGAGTCATCGCCATTGAAATGATTCAACGCTCTTAATTACAACTTATAAGGAAATGCTCAAACATCATTCAAGCATATATTTCATATCCACAGCAATGATTTCAGCCTGAAAGGTGGAAGTCGAGGAATATCACTGTTTAACGAGAGGGAGGGGAACAAAAGATTTACAGTCGTCAGACACCCCCTTTCTAGACTGGTCATTACCATGCTTATAGTCGTCTTAACTAAACTTTTTAGACAATGAAAAATCCTTCGAAAATGATACATGAAATCCTTTGAATCATAGATCCTGAATTGAATGAAGCAATGTCAAATACTTGAGGTCCGCAGATCAATTTCGATCTTATCAATATAACTGAGAATTGTTTTGCAGATTAGTCATGCTCAAAATGCAGCCAAAGACAGCCAAATGATAGCCATGGAGAAAGAATGGATCGCTAGAGCTATTCTTGACAATAGAGAAAAACTAATAAAAAGTTATAAAGACAAAAACGAATATCAAAACGAGTTCAGAGATTACTTTCTATGGGTATGTTGATCTTTTCAATTTATCCAGTGCTATGAAATAATGCGCAATAAATATTCATGAAAACAACTAACCACTGTATGCGCTATCAAATTTTCAGCTAAGGAGTAAAAGAAAAGGGGAGTTCCGCATAACAAAGGGAAACGTATTCTTAGAGCCTCCATATCCCATTCTGGACGATCTCATTAACCATATAATAAGGTATATACATATTTGGCACCGGTTATATTACATTTGAGAAAAAGGCGCCATAAGCATTCAAAATTCAAGTTAAGGCTGTGGAGCTTTTTATTAATTTTTACGGCGTCAATATGTGGCTGTTTTAAATTTTACTCTATTGGCAAGTAAAGTAGATATCAACACCACCTTATATAACTGGAGGTTGAAAAGGGGAATAGTTAACTGCAGATCAAGATATTATTATTGATTTACTGAAGTACTGACTGAACAGCAACACTCTCCTATACAGAACAGACGCACACAACGGACATTGGGCCCCAGCAAGTCGGTGGTGTAAGCTCTGCGAGGTGGACTACGACTACATCATCAAGCTGGAGGAGGAGCCGCTAGAACTCTGGTACTTGCTGGAGCAACTCGGACTATGGCAGGACAGGGCTCTCTTTCTCAAGCGAGCTAACAGTTCTCAACATCCAGCCAACATGACTGACAGTGACATTTTTGAGAGAAATTTGAGGAGCTTAAACAATCGTCAGCGTGCCTGGGTCAACAAGTACTTTTACGATGACTTTGTTTTGTTTGGGTATGAAAAGTTAAAGCTTGAGAGTGGAATTTTAAATGATAATCCATTTGTGGAGTTTGATAAAAGTGCTTTTTGGTAAACTATTGTTAACATAATACAATGGAATTGCTATTGTTAATTGTTGTTGATGTTATAGTCAAATGATAACAGTCGCAGTTTGAGTTCATTTCCTAATCACCTGTATCATTTTCTGGCGAATGAAAATGAATTATATTTATAGATACTTTAGGTTGTGAATATCAGTATTGGAAAATGATTTCATGACAAATTACAAAATGAACAGTAGCATGTAAGGGTAACTACTTAAATGTATACAATTTGTATAAAGGTGTAAGGTAAACGATTTTTCCGAATTTATGGCTAATCAGACATCAGCCATAGCTAATTTTCGGCTGAAATGAATAAAATAAAAGCTTATCATACAAAAATAAATATTCCCTGCATTGATTAATGCATGCAAAATCTTATCAAACAATAAAACAAACCACCCATACGGTTTGACACAGATGTCGATCATTTCCGTCGATTTCAGCAGCAATGCTTGTACCCAAACATCTTAAAATCTATATCAAAATGCCTGCTCAAAAAGTCAACATGCTCCTTCTTTAACATTTTAATCTCGTCCCATACTTCCGCCATTTCGGTCTCCTTTTTAGTTGAGCTGTTTGCCCGATTTAAAAAGAGAACCCTGTCCTTCCAGAGACCCAGTTTCTCGACCATGTACCACAGTTCCAGCGGCTCGTCTTCTAGCCGGATTATGTAGTGGAACTTATTGATGCAGATGTTGCAAAACTCATGGGCCGGCATCCAGTGTCCGTCCCAATCTCGACCGCTCTTCCGCATTCTGACGTGGTTAAACTTATAGTTGCTAATTTACTGATCTTCACATGAACGATGAAGTTGTTTCGTTTCCACGTAACTTTGTCATTTTAATTTTGAAGGTTTAACTTTAACACGCGTTTAAGCATGCGTTTTTGACATCGCAGCAATAAGTCTGTGATTTGATGTAAAAATAATGAATATTTAGCGTCTAAATTAATATGAAATCTTAAATAATAGCGTAATTTTATCTAACTCCATGTATAATTTAAAGATGGCATACTTACTTGATTATATGGGCGACTAGTTCTGATAATTTAGGGTAAGGGGGATTAAGAAAGGGGTTGTCCGGTGAACCTTGTTTAAACTCGCCACCTGGTTTCCCGTTTTTCAACTGAAAGTGTTATTTCAGTTAGGTCTGTTAGAAAAAACGAAGCATTAAAAGTGTTAGTATACCTGCAGTCACAATCGAAAAGGTCGCTAACATAAACATTTAAATCACGCACCCAAAGAAAATATTTGCTCAATTCTGCCTTGAATCTGAACAGATCAGCGTTGTTTGCAGTGAGATGAGTTCTCCCCGCTACGATGGCGCTCTCGACCCACAGTCCTCGCTGATTTACCATTTCGTGGTCTCTTCCTGAGCTCTTAACGTGGCTCACCTGAATGATAACAAAGTTATGATTTCAATAATGTATGCAAACTCAATTAGAGAAGATACGTTTAAACACCTAGTTTACGTACAAAGTTCGGTATAAAAACTAACCAGTCTTGAGAAAGGGTGCCGGACAACAGAGAACCGAATGTTCTTCTCATTTTCATCTCGGTAATACTGCTTCATATGTTCAATTCTTCCCTTCTTCGACTGCCAGGATAACCACGTGTTACTTTAAGAGTTATGACCCAAAAAGGTTCAAATGTTAAAACCCTTCAGATTCAAATCTTTAGCATTTAAATTTGATAAAATAGATACTGTTTAAATTCCCACTCACAGATAGAAGTTGTCGGGGTTTGAGCAAGTTAAGGACGTACTCCTGAGGTGGGTTCGGAACGAACTTGTCGATGAAGTAATTCCTCCAAGTGGTACTGCCGGACTTAAACACCGGACACCATGTAAAACCTAGCTCACTGAAAAAGGGCAGTGACGTCATCATTTCAGAAGTGTGACGTCAATGTTTTGGAAGAAGAGAACTTGATATGATGAAGGGCATGTTTTAAGGTAAGGGGTCATCTTGGTAGTGTTGCTTAGGCAAATGCCATGAGAAATGAGGATTATTCGAAGTAACTTATTGTAAATTCGAAAGCCATGTTTAGATATGAAACACGAATACTCACTTAAACTGGTACATGTTGTAGTGATTAGATCTTTTGTAACCAATCTCTTCGCAAACTTTTTGTATGTTTTTCATCCTTTCTGATATCTTGTTTTCGACAAACTGTAATAACGTTCAAGAATTTTACAATATTTTTAGTAAAAAGTAAATCTGATGAAGAATATAGAGAAGGCCGAGCAGGACCACATATTTTAACATCAAAATTTATTTGATAATTTAGATATCGGAAAAAGCCCAAAATAACCCCAAAGTAACAGAACAAGATACCTTGTGATTATACTTGTAGTAAATATCGAGAAAGGTGATGTTATTGAGATCCACAGCCCCCACTCTTGACACATTGTACATTTCATCCAACTTTTCCGCACTGAGTCCAGTATCCAACATCAGCTGTCCCAGATAAGGATCAGCTTGCTTAATCACTTCCTCAACAAGTTGGTCCTCCTCCCCAGATCCTTTCCCTCCTCCTTCTCCTGCTGTAATGTACTGGGTAGAACTAGAGCTAAGGTCGGGATTATTGGAGGTGTGTTGTGTGGCATTGTTCTGAGGGGTAGGGTAAGTTTCAGAGTTGGAAGGTTTTTCTTTCAGGGTTTCGGGGAGCTCGTCTTCGGAGGGTTTCAGGATCTTGTCTTGCGATCCTGATTAATGAAAAGTTCAATGTTCGGCAGGAAGCTTTCCTCCAGGTCAAATCATAGAGTAACTCTAATACATGAAATAATTGCCGATAGATTAGAAAATTTCAAGTGATACTGATTTATTTAAATTCTAAACGGAATGATAACACTGAATGTTACCTAAGTCAGTCCACTCTCCGGACTCAGAATGCTCCCCTTCCAAAGAAACTTTCGAACTTAAAGTTTCAGAAAGTTTAGTTTCATCTGGAGTTAGAGAATTTTCGCTCGTAATATCATCGCTGCTTGATCTTGGAATGTAAAGGTATCCTGACGAAAATGAAAACGACATCAGTGGTAGGAATGATTTCAAGTACACCAAACGCTATAGAACAGTTCCTTTGATTTAAGTAAGAATATAGGGGTTCGGGGCCGGAATTAATTGTCAAACACATGATTGAAATCAAATAAACATATTATCTGTAACAAACCTAAGATAATTAGAGAAAATATAGCCACTAGTCCATACCGCTTAGCTGCTTGCATTGAAAGTTAATCGGGTTACAAGGAGTGGAGGACCATGGTACGGCTATTCAGCCCCAGATATGTTCTCCAAGCTGGACTTTCTAGATCTTTCAGGTAAAATTTGTCAAATTCGGTAGGAACTTGTTGCAATTACATGATATGAACTATTTTTGTATTGAATTTCATTTAGCAAGGTCAAGCACAAATCAAAGCACAACTAGAACTATAATTATAAAGGAACTGTTCTTTTGAAACCTAGTACAAATTTGAAGAATAATACACAAATATTTAGATATCATGAAAACAAAACTTTGTCAAGTTTTAGGAAATGCAAGCACAAAGTAACACAATCAAATCGTTAACTTTAAGAAACACAATTAAATCGCAAAAAAACACAATCAAATAGTAGGACTTAGGAGCACTACTTCGAACACGCTGCTCAGGCTACATCTCACAAGAAGCTAATCATATTGGATCGCGGTGTACATATATCGATGGACATTATTCCGTCGAGCAGCAATAGCATTAGCATAGGAAACTGGCAGCAACCAGGCAATATTCTTATAACTGACACGTGCATGTTATTGCTTTGAGCAATTATACTTCTATCAATCAGCAGGCAGTACATAATTATACTGTGCAATTAAAACCAAAGCGAAGTATGGGTAAGAGCGACTGGACGAAAGATCTTTAAAAATGTTGTTAAATTTACAGACCAGCCATTGAAATTGAATTTAATTGTGCAGTTCAAATGTGGTTTCGAATTTCGTGTTTTTATCCACTTTAATGGAGTTCGAAGACGCTAATAGTACGCTAATAGTACGCTAATAGTACGCTAATAGTACGCATTATATTTGGTAGTATACACGTTAGCACCATACGTCTCAAAATGCAGCTTCACAAAATTAATACATCACTCACTTATGAAGTAGTCAGCAGGAACAGTTTAAAAACGTTAAGATAAAAATAATCAACAACATGAAGTACAATAAGCATTGGGTGGGAGTAATAGGACCAGCTCCACCTCTCTAGACTTTACTCCTTCAGCTAACTCCTCCACCCATTTCTATTTGTGAAATTGAAAGAGTTTACAACTTAAATGTAGCGTTAACTGGGGACTAGATTCATATTCAATGATTTCACCTTCATGGCACCGTAAAATAAAATTAACAATTAAAGTTTGATAGCAGAGTTGCCCGAGTTGGATGAACAGAAAATTTACCAATACTGGGACACTGGGTTATACGAATGATAACAATTCGTAGGCTACATACCTGTAACTACTAGATACTACATAGTCTATATCTGTAGCTGAGCAAATAGTTTTACTTTACTGCGCTAGATATTCCTGGACAGGGCCTTCCTGCTTTTATATCTTGCGAGTTATATCATTGTTATCACAATTTTTGCACAACACAGACAAAAGCGAGTATTTGATTTCAATACGAATTAAACCATCAAACAAGAATATATGCAAAATTGAGCTTTTTGGGAAGGTTGAAAACGGATCTATAAGTTATTAACTCGATCGCACAAAATTCAAAATGGGCTATCAAATGGGCAGCCCCAACCGAACACTTATATGCAACAGATATGCTCATATGAGCTACAATACTACTACAAAAAATTAACTACGACAAAGGCGGTTCTTCTGACAAGGCCCTCTATGGATATCTATAAATATTCTTCTTTATAACATGTATGGACATATTAATTAATCCGGTATCCTCTACGATTATAACACTGCACCTGAATTCATATTCTAATAGTTGCCATTACATTTACCGAATAAGGTTTGATCTACCTTTCAACATTTAATGACTGGGCGCCAGTGCGACTAAGCTAAATTTGGGTACGTCAAAATTCAAACCATTATATGTGTCAATGTGTCTAACTTTGACGACTTAAGATGTAGGTAAATGGCACAGCTTCTGACAGACATAGCCAGCGGAATAGACTATATAGCTAGCGGAACAGACTGTATAGCTAGTGTGAGAGACTTCGCAAGTACAAAAACTGTAACAAACTGCGGAGCTAGTGTAACAGTTATTTGTCGCACCGTAGTACGTAAGATATTTTCAGGAAATATTGGCTAAACGTTTTTTATTACTGGGCCAATATCCAGCTTTAATCGGCAAATAATATTCGTAGAACATTAACAATGAATACACAATAATGATAATACAAACTATAAACTATAAAACTTAATCTATAGTAGAATACTTCGAAGACGGGATTAGGTTAAAGTTGAGACTATACAGTGGTATCTCCCTATCTACCTGCTTTCCCCTATAACCCCTAAGTGCTACTAAAATCGATTTAAGCATAGCGAAGCTGAGCCTTGTTCTTACATATCATGCAATAACTTGTTGATAACGTTATCCTTTTTTAGCTATCCTCATACTTAAAGCCGAAATTATAAATTGTAAAATACAGCGAGGTCACGGATGTTGCTGGTATTATAGTTACGGCCGCCGGCCGGCGTGAAAAACTTCTGAGTTACCAAGAAAACCATGCATAAATCGTTATGGCAAACTGATGCTGCTTAAAAGGTACAAAATTATATCACAATTGTGTAAAAATAGGAGGAAATTTCTACCCCACGTTAAGCCTACCCTAGGCTATGGTGTGAGTGTGTGATTTGGCAACTTGCTAACTAGGTTGTTGAAACATGTACAATGTACATTGTGCATATACATTTCACCTGATGAAGTGTACACTTCTTGTACTTGACTCGTGGCGGCTAGCGGAGTTGAAGTAATAATATAGCATCACAACATTTACGTGGGAGTTGGCTAGTTGGGGATTATTCAAAATTTACATTTGATTTACAAAGGAGCAATATATAAAACATCGTGTAATTTTAGGTAGCCATGCGTACGACTTTAACTCTAAACCACCCATGCAGATTCTTTGCAGGATGGCTGATAACTGGTAGCAGATCACGATCGTAAGAAAAAAATGTAGCCTTGGCAATGACAAAGAATGGAACCAAGACGGCCAAATTGCCGTGATCGAATAAGACTGCAACTGGTGTACAAGCTGTTCTCTTGTACAGTACACATGCAAACAGTAAACATCACCAAGAAGGCAACTAAGAGTGAAATACTAAATACTTTTCTGTTCCGTCGAATCAGATCTTTTGTAGTCAGTACTAGAGCGATTGGTAAATGGAACACGGGCTACACTGCTGGAAGAGTGTGTAGCCAAATATTAATATTTGAGGAAACAATTGAACACTATAGTAAGATGCTACAACGATTATAATCATTTGTCCTTTCATCAATATACAACATTCATTCCATACTTGGTACGGAATAGGTTATAAAGCAAAGTGTCTACAATGTATTGTCAAAACCCCATGAGGGAGCTCGCGGTAGTATTAAACATAACATGAGTCGAAGTAAAGTAATGAGAAATCATGACCTAGCGAATTTGTGCACAAATAGCGCACCATTTATAACAAGAACAGTCCCTCAGAAATTATTCATCGCTAAAGATGCGCTTAAATTTCATTCGAGTTACTAAAGAGAAATCCCTCATGATACTCAGACTAATTCTAACATGACGGACTTCTTGAGGCAACACATGAGACTTAACGAGCAGAGTAATGTTCAGTGGGAGATACCACGCCATCCTCCTGATAGGGATTTTACGTAATATGTCTGAATCTGCAAACTGGGTTTACAGGATTCGTCACTATAGCCACTACTTACTACACTATATAGCCACTACTTACTACACTATATAGCCACTACTTACTACACTATATAGCCACTTCTTACTACACTAGATAGCCACTATTTACAAGTTTTTAAAGTAGAAACTGTTTGACAACCTGAACAAACTGAACACAAATGTTTGGAAAGGAGGTAGGACTGGCTAAAGCTACATGTAAATAACTACAAGTAAGTTGATATGACCGTTAGAGTTTTAATTATTTAAACAAGAACACTACAAATTTATCGAAATATGGAAGTTAAAGTATCGGTGTAGAATGCAACTGTTTGGCCCGTGATAGTAGTATAAACCAACTTATACTGCATAACAAGTCGTAGAACTGCCAAAACAGCCTCCTAACTGTTCTGGCACTTCTGTTTATCTTCACTTGCACTTCTGTTGACTTTGATACTAACGTTTAGACAAAAAAGTAGAAAAGTAAAGACACAACCGTTCAGACAAAAAGGAGAAAAGTAAAGATACGAACGTTCAGACAGAAAAGGAGAAAAGTAAAGATACGAACGTTCAGACAAAAAAGGAGAAAAGTAAAGATACGAACGTTCAGACAAAAAAGGAGAAAAGTAAAGATACGAACGTTCAGACAGAAAAGAAGAAAAGTAAAGATACGAACGTTTAGACAAAAAAAGGAGAAAAGTAAAGATACAAACGTTCAGACAAAAAATGAGAAAATTAAAGATACGTTCAGACAATCAGACAACAGATCTTTCTCTCTAGAATTCTCTAGAATCTACAGTGAGTTGCAGAAGTACAGATATCGTCGCACACAATAAAGCAATAATCTATTCATGTACAATGTACACAATGATACTGTTTATGCTTGTTCTGACCTGTAAATATATTACCCACTCTGTACAACAGAGCACTTCTATTAGTCTAAATTTGAGAGTGTACAATCATGACATTCCACATAGTGTATACACTATACAGTACAAGACACTATACACATAACTAAAGCAGCAATAAACCAGGCCTATTTTGTAAAATAGTATTGACTGAACATGCTTTACTCTCATTTAATAATAACTGACAGCCGATGCTGCATGAGAGTACAATGTATATTACTGATTAATTGTATACTACAATGTATAGTATACTGTATTAAACTGTCTCAAATGTATATTGTATATACTTTTCTATAATGTATACTACATGATGTAAACTGTAATCTCTATATACTACTATATATTTATAGCACTATAGCAGTCATTCTACAGTCCTTATGAACTATTTCTGTAAGTTTAAAGCCAGCCAGCTATGCAACTGCCAACTGGATTGCGATTTTTGTGTGACGAAGTCCTGCTATATACCAACTATTAACTATTTACAAGGCATACTGTAGATATAAACTGTCCTATTGATATAGCTATAATAAGAATTGTCAAATGCACGTCGCGCTATCATTAATCAATTGTAGAATCATGACAAAAAGTAGACTTAGGAAGTTTATCGCAGCAATTAGCAATAACTGTAAGTGGTCGAAAAGCAAGCAGGCAAGCATTTTCAGCGATAACAATAAATCCATAATCCATTACCAGAACTGTAAACCATTAGAACGAGCTCTACTCCACAATATATCTGATATAGCATACACACATCCTACACGGAATAACTGCACATCAGCCGTCAGGGTTTTATTTCCAATTAAGTGGAATGGTCCCGGAAAACTGGATGTTGAGTTAAAGCAACTCGAATAATTTCAGATGTACTCACGTAAAAGCAATTCGAATTCCATTCTGTGTGGTAACTATACGTTCTGTGTGGAACGTAACTAATGATACCATGACGGTTGTACCGCACAACACAGACACGTCACACTAAGATACATGACATGTCACACACACACACACACATATAGACATGACACATTTAAACCCTCTTATACGTGTGAAACCTTACATCTGGCGCAATGTCAAGAAACTGTCAGTTAATCAACCTAGTGGAACTTCAGGTAATTGTTTTAGCAGAGAACCCAGGTGTACAATGTCAACCATATTAGGTGTAATTCTTATTAGGTGTAGTTTCTAACGAGTTACTAACGAGTGACTGAAGAGTTACTAACGAGTTACTTAGGAGTTACTAACGAGTTACTTAGGAGTTACTAACGAGCTACTTAGGAGTTACTAACGAGTTACTAACGAGTTACTGATGAGTTACTAACGAGTTACTAACGAGTGACTGAAGAGTTACTAACGAGTGACTGAAGAGTTACTTACGAGTTACTCACGAGTTACTAACGAGTTACTAACGAGTAACTAACGAGTTACTAACGAGTTACTAACGAGTTACTAACGAGTTACTGAAGAGTTACTGAAGAGTTACTGATGAAGCACTAATAAGGTAAAGTTAAAAAGAAAGAACAGCTAACACCAAATAACAGCAAATTCCGAAACTGGTTCGCGCAGAATATTTTACTTCCTATAAAATCTCTATATAATAGAGGGACAGGAGACACGACTATTCCATCAAACACAAAGTTAGATCACTGTCAAGATCAAAAAGTACATATAATATGTACTTGTAGGTGATAGCCCACGAGCAGAAGCATATATAGGAGATCATATGAGAGGAGCTGTTAGAACACTATACAAATCAGCTTATTAATCCAAACACAGCTTATTAATCCAAACACAGGAGAGTGAAAACACGCACAATGACCCGTGGAAAGCTTGAGTGTTCGTAAAACATGCAAATATGCTTGCAACATTATATGCTATAGGTACACACACGCTACAACTCACACATCATGAAATCATGTAGAGTTGGAATGCAGAGAATCCTCCCGATTAAAGGCGACTATATAACGAAGTAAGAGCAAAGTAATGAGTGTCATTTTCAGTGTGCGCTTTTAAAGACGACTACAGTAATCGTTAAAACCGGATAAGTGGTAATTAGTCGCAAATATTTCATACTTCTGGAAACCCCAAAAAATTTAGGAATAGATTTCTTGGTATGCGCGGTATGCTATCAATTATAAACTTATAGTTATAAAAGGAGCTAATCAGCGATAACTATTAGGAAACTGGAAAGGCATTACAGAATTTAGTTTGTTATGAAAAAGCCGGAAGCCCGAAAATAGCAATCAGGAATCAACAAACCCCAACCATCAGCGTCTCACTCTTAACTCTCTGTAAGTCAGTACGTTGGCAAAGTAGGAAGCTACTGCTAGGAATGGCGCCGCGCGCGCGCGTGGGACGTAACGCGTGATAGTGTCAGTGTGGATGTGTATATTATCATTATTATTGCCGTATTTTGTCTTGTTAGGTATTCGCGTGTGCGGTTGTAACGTCGAGTATGTATAGTAATCAATTATCAACTGTTACCGAACACTCGGTCTTAGACTCTTAGCTTCCTACAACCTACTGTGTTCTGTTTGTATCCTGCCCTAATCTAAAGACAACTTTCTTTCAATCTGTATTCTTTCTATTTCATAATTAGTCCCTCGGCTTACCGCTCCATGACGGGTTAATGGCTATCATCATCCTGGTTGATTTGCAAGTTTTACATTTACTGAAACTTTTTTACACATCTATTTCTTTAATTCATATTAATTACTCTTTTAATGATAATTCATACCTCATACTCATAGTAAACTTCTCAATAAAATCATTACCGTGGCTCTCTCTCTCTACGATCGGGGTAGACAACAAGGACAACAAGCTTACAAGGACAACAAGCTAACACCAACAAGCTAACAAGCTAACAACAAGGACAACAAGCTGATAACAAGGACAACAAGGGCTGAGGTACCCAGGTGATTAAATCAGTAAGCTAGCTGCTAGCCCGACGTGACTTGCTTGAATCCTTGTTCAAACTTCAACGACTTAATCAGTCGAAAACAAAGGTACTTTGCACTGGAACTGTTCCACACTCTTTGGAACTGTGCCAGATTTTCTGGAACCCAAGAAGGCCGACACAGTTCCACATTTTCTGGTATTTTGATGCTTTTCTTTTGGGCCCCTTACTTGGAACTGCCTTAGACTTCATACGCTTAGCGGTTTCTGCTAACCTGGTACTTCGGTGCTCACAATATCACCTTTGTTTATTTCAGAACAGTTTCGCTGATTCCTCATGGTATCTTTAATCGAGGGTGGGCGGTTGTATTAGACCGTATCTTCAAATAAACTGTACTATAACACGATCAATATCAAGTACACACGTTTTTATCTGTGCAATAGACTAATCACTATACAATTAAAAAGTAACTAAGAAATATAACTAAAGGTACAACTAGCGTAACAAAAACTTACTGAAGGTCAGCTATAAAACCTAAGCATATATATAACTGAGAGCTGACTGCTAAACTGCATATTCTTGTGACGAGCGTTCTATTTTGCGCAGGTTGTCTAGGTTCAAGGGTTGTCTAGGTTGTGTACATGTTAGGCTCGCACAAGAGCCACTGAAACCTAGGTCACTATAGGCTACAACCTAGGTCACCATAGGCATCCTAGTTAAATATCATTATTAACAGTTAAATCATCATAATTCTTTTGGAGTAGTCGGGTTTTTAATCACGTGACAGCCTTTCTCTAAATTAATTGGTCGTATTTTGCTTCTGAGTGGTCAAGCCCGAAATGTTTGGCTGTAGCTTAAATCATTATTCAAACTTCAAGGACTTAATCAGTCCTTGGGTAAATTTTTTTTCGGTGGGCACCCACTTTACCTTCCCGAATTAACAAGAAGGCTACGTCCGCCTTCTTGCTAACGCTTCTAGGGGGTCTTTTGGATTGCAGGAGTGTTCAGTGTACCGAGTGCACACTTGACTTGAACTTTTCCAAACTGGAGTTTCAAGTTTTTGAGGGGAACTGTCTCAGTGTCTCACGTTCTTAACTGAACAGTAAAGGGGAGCACATATGCTCCTCTTTACTGAAAAAAAAACTGTTAGACATACAAAATACTCACATTTATTATGATATCATGGTTAAAAGCGATTTAAAAGTCCGCAAACACTTCAAATCATGACAGAGGAGAAAGAGTCAAAGAGAAGTGTTTGAGGACTACAGACTATAGAGAAAGGGAGGGGGTCAAGTAGAGAGGATAGAGCAGACATGCTGAGAAGCAAGGGAGGGAAAAACATGTGAAAGAGAGATGGAGCTGAAAAGAGTGAAGAACCGTTTTAAGGAAAATTATTCCTGTAACAAGTAAAGCTGTTCAAGATATTGTGAAAATATTCCAAAATGTAAAATTTTTTTAAAAAATTTTGCAAGAAATGTGGAACTGTTTTACATTATATCGGTTTTCTGAAGACTGTCCAGAAGTTAACAATAGTTAACAAAATTCTAAAATATTATATATTGTATACAGATTAATAGGGAATTGACATTTCTCCTCAGCAACTATAGAGAAAGGTATCAGTGTTCAGTACAATACTAAAAACTGCGGCAAACACATTCACACTTAAGTTTACTGATATTAATAGAACAAAGTTCACCGACATGTAGAGACATAAATACGCAGGTGCACAGATAAAGTAAAGATCCGATTCATGAACACAATGTCAGGCACAGACACAGACACTCACACAGGCACAGACACAGACACAGAGACTAACTAGACAAAACAATGTCAGGCACAGACACAGAGACTAACTAGACAAAACAATGTCAGGCACAGACACAGAGACTAACTGGCAGCAACAAATTAGAACAGATCATTACTCGTCAATAAGATTGAGGGGAATTTGAAGTATCAACCATTTTGAATCATTAAATTTTTTCATGTGAAATTTCAATTTATAAAACATTTAAAATGAGGGTACTAACTTTAATTTATAAAGCAGTCAAAATGTGGATACTGTGATCGAAAAAGTAAGCGATGAAAATAAGATATTATTTGACGAGCCGAATATCTCAAAGTCAATATTGTTCTATTTCAGCACCAACCGCTGAGTTTAAAGATCAAATTTCTTTAAAGTTGAATCACGCGCTGTAATAATGGATTTGTAAAACAGCTTTGCTTAGAGGGCTAAAATTTTCACTAAAGCTACTTAGCCAAGATTTTCCTTCGAAAATGTCAGATAGATTGCAGGGATAGGTTTTATAATTTAAAGGTTTTGTGCCTCAAATAGTGGGTAATGGGTTTGTACTTTGGGTAAATTACTGATTGGTCTAATGTCTGCTGTTCTTACAGGGCTACCTCAGTGTAAACATGTCGACAGACAAGCAGAGAAATATTTCCTTGTTCTACTATCCTTATTGTAGGACTTTGCGACGAGGAGATCCTATCAAACATATCATCATCGGTGAGAGAAGTTTTGAATGTAGTTCGTTATCGTTAATAATGTTCGATTAAGTATTCGGCACATTAATAAACCCCGATTTCTCAGGGCTGAGCTCTTTTGAAGAGCTCTTTGTATATAAGTATATAGTTTTATAGTTATGATTTGTTGAAAGCAGGGCATTATTTAGGAACTCAGTTAAGAGATCTGTTTCTGATCGACGTAGAGGAGATTGGAGCTGAAGTAGTGTTTGAGAAACTCACCCCTCTTCTTGAAGACAGATATCTCGACAAAGTGGTGAGTAACAACGCTGAAATTTACTTCTGCCTGTCGCGATCACTTTTCACGTGAGATTAGCCTGTGATTTTGTCAATCATTTTTCACTTCTTCTTTCCTTTGACATTGAAGTTACCAACTTTTATCAATTTACCATGCAATAAATCATTGTTCGTTACAAGGTGTACGATTGTCGATACATAGCTGACACTCTTCTATCTACATACAACTGCCGGGCCAACAGTTTCCTCGATGTACAGGTAATTTTCTGTTTAATTTATAACGATCTAATCTTCGTAACACAAAGTTATTGTTTCTCTTGATTTTCAAGCGCCTTCTTTACATTATATCGTTTCCCTAGGAAATAATGTAATCCTTTAAGTATAAAGATGCTTCGGGCTCCCTGTGCATACGTCTCTATGAATTTGATTTTTTCCAGTTGCTGGAAGTGATGACACGGGAAGAAGGTGTCTCTGAGGAGGTTCCTGTTAAAGTCCTAGACATGGGCCTTTTTCTCCTCCGATTCCACAGAACGCACGGTAACCATGGTAACCATGGTAACCTGCAATCTCGAAGACACGATATCGACTTTTGTAATTTTCACCGTCGCAACGATCTTGACTCCTCACAGACTTGCTTTGTCGAGCAGTGTCGACTAATAACCAGCTTGTGGAGAGTGAGTATTTTCTATCTGTAAATTGGTGTTTTAGGCAGCGTATAAGGAGGCAGACAGATAGACAGCCATTTAGACAGCCAGTTTTCAAGTTTTTGACCGTACGCAAAGAAGATAGCAGAAAATGAGCACGTTGCCAGGAGAAAGGAGATTGCAATAAATGAGCACGTTACAGGGAGAAAAGGAGATGAAGATGGAAGAACTAGGAGGATTGTTTGTATTGATGAACGACTGTGTATTCTCCTACATCGAGCGATGCAACCCAAGCGTCACTGATTGGACGCGCTGGTGGGTCAACTCTTCTCGCTACTCTGACGTCATCAGGTTTGTGTCTCGTCGTCAGGTTTGTGTGACTTCATCAGGTTTGTGTGACTTCATCAGGTTTGTGTGACGTCACACCTACACATATCCCAGAACAAAAGATAGAAGAAAGTATGACAAGTACGATACGAACGACTACTTACCCCTTAACATCCTCACTATTGCCAAGTGTGCCAAGATCGGAGTCAAGTCTTGTCCATGTAAGTGGCAACGTTAAAGGAACGTTAACCTAATATAGTATTCGCACAATCAGGACATTTATTGCGTTTCTCCTCTTTAAGTTTGAGCACGTGCAGTCAAATCCCCGCCAGTGCGTAAACTTGACCAATTTCAGACTGCATCAGAACCCTCACTAATGGCTGCTTTGAAAAGTCACGAACAAAGATTAAATGCAGAATTTGTCACCTCATAGACACGAGAGAGCGTACCAATGGTCAAAGTTCAAAATGATGATCTTATTCCAGAGTCGCGTCTAGTCTAGTAGTCTGTAGTCGGACTACACAAGCCCTGATCAGGTTTTTAAATCTATTGTCAAACACAAACGGAATTCTTTTTATTTTTAAATTATATACACTTTTATTAGATTTCATTTTCACAATCAAGTTTATCAGTTTTTACTCTTGATAAGTGGTCAAATCAATGGGACAGTTTTGTGCGATTGTACATCACCAAAAGTTTTAGACCAGATCTTATGAGCCCTTATCCAACGGGACTGGATACTTGTATATACTTGATATACTTGATATATCAATACTTGATACATTTGTATACTTGAAATAGAGCATTGAGCACGTATCCACATGGTATCGGGAATGCATGCGGTTTAACAGACACACAAGACCACTGTACCAATCCTTTAACAAAGGTGCTAAAAGTAATGTTTTAGGAGAATTAGTAGTGCAAAAACTATTAACCGTAGCTTGCCTTACCCTGCCCAATCCTGCCCCAACCTCGGCAAGCTTGCATTATGTTCTTGGTAACACCTTAATTAATTAATAGAGGCCATTTCAGTCTTGATCTGCTGATCACATCTGATCGATCTGATCCAAATAAAAATTTCAAAGCACCAAATATTGGGTCCCCCAAACATTGCTTAAAGCATTCCACAGCCGTCTCTCTCGCCGGTATACGCACTGTACGGCGACATACACTGAACAGCGACAGCGACATTTCGCTAATTCGCTATTCAGTGCGTGTCGCCTTACAGTGGAGGTAACGCACTCTTTGGCGACATGTGATCCTCTCTTTACTCTCTTGCATTCTAAGTCTGTGACATGAGATGCGGTGGGTTGAGACCCACTGGGGGTGCCCCACAGGGATGCAATACGAGAGGAGCGATAGACCTATAGGGATATGATCCCCTGTCCTGTTTGAGTGATTCGATATGTCAGATTCCAGTAATGTGATCCGTTAGTACAACTATAAATGTACAACCAACGTGGCTATATCATCGCCTTGCGTTACCACGGCAACTACTCCTACAACCACAACTTTTCCTGGACGATGCGCTGGCAGCACCAACGTGGTTATCAACGGATATCCCTACACGAAATACAAGACGAGACCGCACCTACATGAAGTGTGTCCTAGCCCGCGAGGGTTGCAGAGCCCGAATCGCCCTAGTAAACGGTGGCTTGGTGAGCCAGTTCCTAACCACCCCACCCACGACGTCCAGTATTCAGAGACCTACGTCCATGTTGCTAAACAGAAGTTCAGGAGGAATGCCGCCCAGACAGATAAACCAACCAAGCTCCTTGTCGCTGTGAGTCGGATGAACTTTGAAAGAAGGACGAAGCTGAACTTTCAGATAAGTTCTCTGAGGAAGCTTTGTCGACTGTCCAGACAGACCAACAGAAACTACCTTGCTTTTCCTCGCTTGCTAGAAGATCTCATCCTTCCTCCAGAATGCATCACGCTTCCTCTCCTTTGGGACTCTGGATATACAGCAGAGCGACGACGATCCTGACTGTTTGGACGCTGACCACTTGGTGATATACGGAACGTTCAAATCAGCACCTCAACTCATGACCCAGATGGTGGGAATACACGGGATTATCGACAGTGGCTCGCACTTCCCCCTAGCGTATGGACTTCTACCCGGAAAAACTCAAACTCGATTGGCGGACATTTGTCCGAATCAGATAACATGCTACAGCCTACAAGCAAGTACAATAGAGCTACTGGAAGTGTGCGGACTTTCGCAAGGGTTGCAGAGCCCCGATTTCTACACTGGACGACCAGCTGACTTCTCCTATCACTGACCACTCCCACGGCTCTGTCTTCCAAGCCAAGCAGTCTCTCAAGAGGAAGGCGGCACAGGCTTATCTACCCTCCAACCCCGGAACCTTGAAGATCTCAACATCCCTGCAGACTACATCCTAGCCCATTTCGGCGAAGACCTTATGCGGATGTTTATTTCATTATAAACGACTATGATGACTACTCTGACCCTACGGATGTTTGTCTACAAACCGATTCGGACAAATGTCCGTTCGGACAAATGTCCGTTTATCATCAGATTAGCAGTTCGGACAAATGTCCATTCGGACAAACGTCTGTTCGGACAAATGTCCGGTCACCCTCAAACTCTCTAGTCCTCCCTAAAGGCGTACAGTATGTCGCTGTTCAGTGAGCCGCTTTAGTATGTCGCTGTTCAGTGCGTGTCGCCGCACAGTGCGAAAATTTCGAGTTCGCCGTTCGCTGAACAGTGTGTGTCGCCGTACAGTGCATGTCGCCATACAGTGATAGAATCCTCTCGCCTTCTAGGTAAATACAGATTGAAGACAATGCCAAGAAAAACTTGTGGTTAAGATTGAATACCAGATGCTATACATATTCCAATTTTCAACACAATAATATCATCTGCAAAATTCCAACAAAGCTTACTTCAAAAATCGATACACATTAAATTAGGTTAAAGTTATCAATTCGCCCAATAACATTCTTCTTCTATCAAAGATTAGGTACAACATTCCTAGAGTGCCAGATTTTGTACATAAGGAATAAAATGCATCTTCAAACTTTGTTTGTTAAATCCAGTGAAATCTATGGACTACAATAAAAAATGATCGCTCATATTTACAGAGCAAGAAACTCTTAAAACGAATTCTAACTACACATTTAAGCTGAGCTATAACGCTGAAATAATTCTATAACGCTAAATAAAAGGCGGTGTAGCAATATGTTCCTATTCAAACTCTATGATAATAATTGTTACGAAAAAGTGCTTTTATATTAATCGTATGCCGTTGCTATATACTACTGTAGAAAGTAAAACTTTATTATTAGATGAAGCCAGGCACTAAGACAATAATGACTTAATCTAAGTTAAGATACTTTGAAATAAGATAACTTTAAATATTTTAAAGGTATCTATTACCTCGTTATAGAAAACCTTCATAAGCTTATTCATAATAACTAAGAGTGACCTCTTCACTTATAGTAATTGTGACCAAATAAAAATGTCGCGGTGCTATATCACTAACAAAAATGACTCCAAATCAAGCAAGTTGCTCAATTTCCTATTTTGATTCCTTTCTTC
>JH154442.1:6981-58918 GCA_000226015.1 Mnemiopsis leidyi | reverse complement strand
TCGTCAAATGGAATTTTTTCGAGGTGTTACCCGACTCACAAGTCGGGTAACATCTCGACAATTGTTGTCGAGGCATGTTACCCGACTCGCGCGCGGCTCGCTAGCTTGCCATGCTTCTCTTGTAGGTTGATAACCTACTGTCGCGGCCATCACGCGCTGTCACGCATTTCTGGCCCGGCGACAGAAATTCTAGACGCGCATCGCCCGTTGATGCTTCTCTCCTGGATTCGTGAGAACGTTAGTGGTTAGACGGACATCATCTCGTCAATGTCATTGCTCTAAGCATGCAGAAGCAGAGCAGAGCCCTTTTGTGCTTGACGAGATTATATCCGTCTACTGTTTTAACGAAACGATTCAGCTTTAGCCTGCGTGAGTCGGGTATCACCGCAATTTAATTTTTGCGGGTCACAGGAGGTGGCTGGACAATTGTAGCTGCGGGGCAGCTGCGCGCATAGTGTGCGTAAGCACCTGGTTAGATAAAGTTGTCACATACTGTGGCCCTTTTCAAAAACGGGGCGTGGCCGCGCTGTGCGCGCTTGTCGAGGAGTACGCGTCAGCAGGGTTATAAGCAACGTCTAGAAATACTTACGCGCGCGGCTGTTACGCATCTCTGATGCAATGCAGATGGCACTCGCGTCGCGCGCAAAAGTTGTCAGACGTTGCCTGACCTGCTGCCGCGAAGCGGCAGCCCCAACGGCGCGCTCTGTTTAAAGCAAGCCAAACCCCTTCCCTCTTGTCATCAATGTAATCATTTGGGAAGACCCTTTCCCCTAGCTGATGACGTAATACGGTAATATGTGAACAACCCCTTATTGCCGTAGCTATATATGGCAACAACAGTATTAATTGTTTTGTTGAATATTTGCTTAATTAGTGTATGTATGAACGTCCCTGTGCATGCTCAGTGCTTTTGTAAAATTCACTGTCACATAGATGATTACGTTTGATAACTTTGTACTATCCTATGTACACTATTTGCTATTCGAATAAAAGAAATAATATCAATTTCAAAATGCTTGTGCAGCAGCGCGCACCATCCCGTCATTTTATTCTCCGGGAGGGTACGGCACATTACGTAGGCTCTACTTCACCAGTATTTTACGCCAGTACTTTGCGCCTGTTCGAAGATCCTCAAATCGAGCGTGAAACAAGTCTGCACTAATTAGTTCTCGCTGTACGTGTACTACCTAAATCATAAATACGAGTTGTCTGTGATCGTTTCGTCAAATTTTGGCCTATATTTCTATTGTGTTCTATAACATCTACATGATTTCTGAATCACTGAATCAGAATATCATATTTACTAGTATTTAAAGAGTTTGCTCCTGCTTATTGGCTTTTTTATACTTTTAGCGGTGAACAATTGAATTTAAGAATTGCTCTTGGGTCACCTTTTACCATGATCTAATATTGTTGATATGTCGCTATGAATTCATACTGTAACATCGTGTCTCATTAGCTGTTTATTATAATTAAGCAGATAGTTATTAGCTCGTTTACATGGTTGATGATTTAAATCGTTCATCATATTCAATTTCATGTAATGAAAATATTAGAGCCATTAAATTAGTTGAACGTTCTATAGAATCTAGCATCTTCTCATATTAATAGACGGTACCGGGCTGAAGTGATGAAGGAATGGAGAATTAGAAAAATCTTGCCGAAGCACCTCGTGCTTGTAGACCCCCTCCAGTAGAGAGAAAAAATTGTTACAACTTAGCGCTTGCGCGTCTTAAGACGCGCGAGACTGGGACGTAATGTATCAGACCCTCTATTCGCTTCGAATGAGGGTCGGACAAAGTCAGACAAAGTCGGACAAAGTCAGACAACAAAATGCAATAAGGGGTTGTTCACCTAAGGGTTGGTGGTGAATAGTTTCTATGCTTTAACTCCAACTTTCTATAAGAAAGATCAGGGGTTCCATTCCCAGATCCAAATATCTCCACGTGAATAGCCCAATCCCTTCTGAGGTGCCGCACTGCCAGTGTTGTGTTTTCTGTGAGCTCAACCTCTGCTATTTTTAGTACAGAATTGAGACTGTGTGGTTTTTTAAAAACAAAGTTGAGATCTTATAATCCTAATGACTTAATAGAATTTGAAATAAATTACTTTTCCATACTCAGTAGAAGTTTATATTTGAAGGATTTCAGCCAAATTTACTAATTCAAACGACTCTAGATTATAAATAGCATCTAAGTACGGCTGCCTCAAAGTGTTCCTAAATTCAATTTTATGTAACAAAATACACCATATAACCATGAAATGATCAACTTTAAACCTAAAGAAAAAGTAGCATGATCCTCTTTTTTGCTGTCCACTAAGGGTCATTCAAAATTTCTGAGGAATAGTACTTAAATGAACGGTCCAGTTATATGTTTTCTTTTACTAGCCTTGCTCACTCATGTGTCACTGCCGGCCATTCAAATGCAATTTCTAGCCGACAAGTTCTTTTCTGATAGATATTTACCGTCCAATTTATGTGTTTGTTTCGTCCCCTGATCTCTCGGATTTCCCTGGATTCACATTGGAGGTAATACAGGGTGGGAGAAAATGAATAATGTTCCCATCCTTCAGCAGCCTTCTCTCTGTCTGCTAGGGCTAGGATGGTCTGGGGATCTGCGCATGCTTTGGATTGTGACTCGGAATGCAAATTATATTTAATTAACTCCATGAAATCTGATATGAACACGACAAGAAGTATGTTGAGTGGTTATCATAACAAACTTAAGATTTTTTCCAAGCGGGCTGTGACACATGGGGCTCATAATTTCTTGCACCGCCAACACTCAATTTGCAGGGCGGGTTGATGGGGCAAGTACCCGCTCATTGAGGTCGAGAATAATTCATCCTGAATGAAACACTTCTACAATTTCAATTTCATAATATGGTCTTGGTGCATGCAGAGATGGATGCTTTTTGTACAGTGTCCGTCTCTGCGAATGTCCCACGATGAAACTCATTTTATCATAAACAATTTATATATAAATATTATAGCTAAAAACTTTAGAATACAACCTGCCTACAGCTAGCCATCAAAGTTATACACTATGACTACTTAGATAGAAGCTAACATAGAAGTTGAAATGGAAAATATTTGAGAAAATATTTGGAAAATTAGCAAAAAAATAATGATTGACTATGATTTTTGCTCATTTGATTTCACGTTTTTGTGCATTGACAATGGATGTTGAGCCGCGAGTGCGTCCTTTGGCCAGTTGGCGGACGTCCGTGCGCGTTGCACATCCGCGGTCAATGCTGGGTCAACCCACACTCTTCACCGACTAACTGTACGAGTGTGAGAATGAGATATATATTTATGATTTGATTATAAATGCTGTAAGTAAAATTTGTTGTTTTCTTGAAAATTTGTTGTTTTCTTGCTGGAGTGTGCTAAGTGGTCATTCCCATATGACGTCAGCAAATTTTCGGTAATTTTACCCCCTTCCCCCCTCCGTCATCATGACAAAACCCCCCTTAAAGTCAGAGGTAAATTACCATAATGACATCATCACAGTTGGAATCCCCCCTACTTCATGTCAAAAAACTTTTGTTTTTATTCTTTTTATGCAGTCATTTCTGAAATTTTTTTATACTAAGTCAGTGAAAAGACAGTATTTCATCAGATTTCTGAATCAGAAATTTTACTTGAAAATTTTCCTTCTGATTTTGTAAAATTATTATTAAAATTTTCAAAAGAAATCAAATATTTTCAAAAACAATCCTATAAATCCTAAAATTTTTGATAACATCATCATTGGCCAAACCCTCCTCCCCTCTTGTCATCAATCGTCATCATTTGCAAACCCCCTCCCCCTCCTAGGTGATGATGTCATATGTGAATCACCCCTAAGGGCATTTGTTAGAATTGCAATCTTCTACAGTTCACTCAGTGGAATGACCAAGAAACCGTGATTAAGGTCAAATAAGGATGGTCTCAATTAAAAGATCTAGAATCTTCCAGGAGCCCCTTCAGCAAACTGTTAAAGCCTGGGAACAGATGTAAGAAATACTCATTACATAACTAGGTAGAGTTTTCAAAATGATTATGCTTTATTGCAGACGAGTGAAGGGAGCTTTTGTTACCATTACATCATCATGTATTTCCAAAATCTCCACAATTTTTCCCGAAGATTCCACAATTTTTTCAAAAAATCCGCCATAGGGCCAATTTTCTTGAACAAAGTTTCCAAGTCTGACTATATTCTCCAGCTCTTCTGACAACCAACTGTAATTATAAAACGTAATACCCCAGTCTAGGTTTCATATCTTTCGTGGTCAAATTCTCATAATCATTTGGTTTCAAAAGGGTGGGGGAAAGACCTATCTGTTACACCTGTGCCCAGGCTATTTTAGTTTTACTGAAGGGGCTCCTGGAAGATTCTAGATCTGTTTACCGAGACCCTTCTGATTTAACCTTCAATCACAGTTTCCCAGTCATATGGCTGAGTCAAAGAAGATTTCATAGGCAAATGCCCTAAGCACACTCCTCTAGGATGAGTAGACCTGGGAATTGAACCCTTTGATTTTCTGCATAGAAAGATGGGGCAAATACCACTTCACCACCAACCTTGATTGCTCAATCAGAGGGGGGTCAGCCATGATGGGGCTTAATAAGGAGAGGGAAAGGTGTAAAAATTGCCTCAATTTTGATAACATCATATGATCAATGCAGGATGCAGTAGATGAAACAGTTGCTGGACTTGTAAAATTTGATTTACTTCGCCACTATTCATACAAGTAAATATATCATAATGTTTATATAGCTCAATAGGGTCCACCACTGCAAAAAAGTTGTATGGCGGTAGGATTCCTACTTTAATTAAAAATCGTTCTAACCGAAATTTTTCGGACAAACGAAATACAAACTCAATATCTTTGCGATTTTGATTTTTTTCGGTTAAAACTATTGCTTTCGTCTAGAATTGGACGTTACTTTGCCGTTCAAAACTAATTTTTCAGTTAAGAAAAGGAAAAACTGATATGATATTTCTGTTAGAAAATGATGTTTTGGTTAGAAAATGATGTTTCGGTTAGAAAATGATGTTTCAGTCACAAAATAGATGGCCATAGAAAAATCGTTTCTAACCGAAAAATAGTTCTAACCGAAATTTCTTGAATCGTCCTACGCTACCAGTAAAACAATTTGTTGCACCTATGATAGGGTCTCAATAATAATTTATCATCAATATTGACTGATTGTTACTAAACATGGCTGTTTCGCAGGATCTATGGTACATAAAATAAGATAAGGTATTAGGTAGAAAGGAATCAGGGGGTGAAAAACCATGCGCAAACACAGTGTCGACTCTACTATGTCAGCTCAGTCTTGTGCAGATGAGTTGAAAATTCTCCTAGTAAGTGATTTTCTATCAGAGATGATTGCAAAGTTGAACCAAGTAAAATTTCAGGGAATATTTTAATTGCCTTCAATATAAGATCATATTTTGTGTTTTGTTGCTCAACAGCTGTTAAAAAGGTCAAATTTGTAATTCAATAAAATGAAATAGAATAAACTCGCAATTAACTTTTCTATCCCACTTCTACTTTGATGATGTTATGTCATAATTATAACTTACTTACTTTATTTTACAGACACAACAACAATACTCTGCTATCCGACATGTTCTGAAATCTAACAAAGGGAATGGAGAATGGATAAAGGAATTTTTGTCACATGATGGCTTTCGGAACCTTCTTAACAACATAACCTCAGTTAGTACCTTAGAAACATTTATGTCGTATATAGTGCAAGGCAAAATATGTAGTATAAATATTAAGGCCATAGTTTTAATCTTGTTTCACGATTGTTGTACAGGCTGCAAATTTTCTAGACTGATGACTGTATGTAAAATTCTAAGCATGTTATGAATTAGCTCGTTCCTATTCTACTTTCCTGTAATATCAAATCCCAGAAAATGATTGTGCTAACTCTCCCAGGTGTGTCTGCCTGAGTGTCGCCCTAACAACAGTGCGTTGTCGTCTCTAGTTGCCTGTGTGACTGTTGTCATGGCAACTAAACAGGGTCTTGACACTGCTGCTACTTCTCCTACCGTCCTTAACTCTCTTATTCTTGGTTAGTGATCTGCCAGCAGCTCATTTACATTTCTATATAGGTCTGGATCTGCTGTTATTGATATACGATCTAGTAATCACTATTGGTGAGATAGCTTTGACTAAACACAATTATTACATGGCTAAAGGTCTAAACAATTCAGCAGCATGTCAATTAATCAATTGATCTCAAGACCAGATTTATGTTTATAGTTATTATCTGGAATGTGAATTAGTACAAAATTTGTAGAGCTAAGTTTTGACTTTTGCTACCTATCCAGATTCTAGTTGTGCTGGTTATGTATCTCTGTACACAGACACACTGCCACACCTGCTACAGCACTGTATAACGTGTTGTGGTCCTCGTAGTTATAACATTTATCAGTGCCGGTGTACATACTTGTAACACACCCATCTATAACATACTGTATCTGTACATACTTGTAACACACCCATCTATAACATACTGTATCTGTACATACTTGTAACACACCCATCTATAACATACTGTATCTGTTTTGTTATATCTCAACTTTTACACAAAGTTAACCTTGTAAGATATTGAACAGCAATGTATCTTGTTCACTGTTCACATCACATGAAGTAATTAGCGGACCTGGTCTAGCAGATACGTTGCTTAGTCTAACTGTCTAGTGAACCGTCGACAATTGACTTCGTGGAAAGCAGACTTGTCTTCCATTAGCAAATATTCGCGGATTTCATACTTAAGACTGCCCACCAGGTTGAACCAATCACAACGGTCTATTTCAAACTTGAACCAATCAGAAGAGAGTACCGAGATCACGTGACTCATGCAGCTGAGACTCAATCAAATTAACTCGTACTTTATCAGGATTTGTCATTACATTACAGTGAACTATCCTCGCTCACACGGCTGCAGGAGGTCTCGCTTCACGGGTCAGCACCTGAAATTGCCTGGAAGAAGGCGGTCACGTGACTTGCATTAACCGTCACATGACTCACAGTCAGGGTTTCGGGGGGTTGTGGAGAAGCCCTGCTCCTAATTCTACCCCCAAGGGTAGAAGACTATTTTCTCCTACATTAGCTGCTTAATCAGAGTACACAGAGCAGTAGTAATGAAAAGTAATTCAGACAGATATGTCACGCTCACACTTATGATGATGGTGAGGGAACCCGAGAGTAGAGCAACATACCACACATTGCTCGCATAGTTCAGGTACTCACTTGGGAATTGCGTGTGACACTTGATAAGTGCTCTATACGCTGTAATTGAGGATGTAGCTGTCAGTTGTCAAGGAATCTACTGAAGTCTCTTCCTCCGCCTTAAACTGCGGTTTTAGCAGCTCTCGGCTTATTTCCTTCTCATCAAATCAGGGTGATCAATTAAACAATACAACAACTAATCTGCTGACAAGGCTGGTTACACTGGTTACACCCCTCTCTTGTCTCAATTCTCACACTCCAGCACTTTGAGGAGGTGCAAATTAGGAACTTTCCCGCTTAGTCAAATCTGTGCGGTTTGCAAAATCCTTAATTTGGGCGTGTCGTATGGTCAAGTGTATCCTCTTCTTTACCGAGGTACAAGATATAAGAAGCTTTTGAAGATGATGAGGGGGTTATTAAAGATCAACTCAACAATGTAAAGCAGTTTGAAAATGTACAGAGTCATCACACAGGTCACACACAGTGCACATATTGTGATTTATTGTGCAACTAATACACACTCAGTACTTACACAGTGCACATTGCTCTGAAACTGGCGACAAGACGCTGCTTGAAATCGATTAGATCTTCATTTTAGGTCAAAGAAAATATGTTGAATAAATTTTATCGCGTAGTAAGCCAGTAAAACTGTTCCTAAAACTCGATAATTTTGCCGATATATAACGATTTGTAGTAATTATCATCAGTGTTATCCATTGTCTGTGCAGTCACCGATAACAGGACTTCT
Organism: Mnemiopsis leidyi; assembly: GCA_000226015.1. Classification (NCBI taxonomy): domain Eukaryota; kingdom Metazoa; phylum Ctenophora; class Tentaculata; order Lobata; family Bolinopsidae; genus Mnemiopsis; species Mnemiopsis leidyi. The sequence goes on along the minus strand of JH154442.1, from coordinate 50,934 downwards.
CAGAATACATCAAGTTATCGGCAAATTTCATCAAGCCTTTTTTCTATAAAAAACTTTCCAATTACGTCAACAAAGCCTTATCTTAATCTTCTCTCAAATACTGCAATACAACTTCTCCAATGGCCGCTAAGTTATACGACAATTACAAAGATCGTACATACGTGTATAGAGACTCTTCCTGTTTTGGCATAAATACAGTCAGGAATATTATTTTATATGTCTTGTGTGTGTGTGCTGTTAATGTCACGTCATGCTTTCTACGCATAATAGAACAGTTATAATATTATATATAAATAAAGTTATAATATTATATATTATATATGTTTAGTAGAATAATAGTGTATTAGTACAATAGTATAACAATACGCGATGTATGCTGCTGGGTATAATGGTTATAGTGGTTATTTAGTTGAGGATGACTTTGAGTGTCTCAACTCAATTTGGGGGGGTCTTGCAGTGACCATGACCCTGACACCTTGGAATTTGCCCCATGGTCAACGTTCAAAAAACTTGATCATGACCCTGTCACGCAGAGGTAGGCCAAATGGCCAAAAAATCGTTGGAATCGTAGCTCCCCCTCCTAGATTTGTACGCCTCCAAGTACAATATCTACACTGGTGTACAAATTTTCTACTCCAAGGACAGAAATCTAGTTCAGTCCAAAATACCACACCTGCAGGGTAAGGAACTGTCTCCGGTACTGCCAGTACCGTACTGGTCTGTTTGACGTCAGTCACAGAAACATCTGTGGAAATGTGGCAGCTGTTTCTGTACCGGTACATTGGGAGTTGTTTAATAGCCCTGGTCGGTAAGCCATTTAGGCAGGAACTTTTAAGAAGGGAGTGAAGTGCCCTTAAAGTGGTGTGTGGGCTTTATATGTCAGGACTCAAATATTGCTCTAAATCCTAAAGATATATAACACATTTCTGTGCAATCTTAGTGATAGTCAAGTATCTTCAATAAGAATCCTAGTACATTTAAATATTATCTTCTCTTAGGAACACACCGGTATTCTGTTTATAAAACATTCCAGGTGTGGAAGGGGTAGTAAGAACTGAACACTGAACAGTGAACACCCTCCCCCCTCCGGTTTCCTAGCGAAACTTTTCTATTGTTCATGTACCGAAACTTTAGTTGGATATAAGTGTGTAACTTGAGCTGAGCCAACCATAAACAGTATAATAACAGTCTCAGTAATTACCCTACATTTTGAGTCCTCTGGTCAGCAAGAGGGAACACGAGATCGTACATATTGTGTAAGTCAGATCTGTTTGTTCATGTTACAATAAGAGAAACACGAGATCGTACATATTGTGTAAGTCAGATCTGTTTGTTCATGTTACAATAAGAGAAACACGAGATCGTACATATTGTGTAAGTCAGATCTGTTTGTTCATGTTACAATAAGAGAAGCGGAAATCTGAACTTTGTTAGAGATATTTTATCAAGTACTCTAGTACTCTATAATTTTATTACATGGTACATAATGAAGGAGGGTTTCGTCTTTTAAAGGCATATAATGAAGAGATACCAATAGGTTTTGGTTAGGAGCTTTTGATAAACCTGTTTTCATCGTCCTTTTTATACCTTTATATAATGACTTGTCATCACTACTGAAAACTCACTCAAAACACTAGATACATTTAGCAGAGTAACTTTAATTTGTGAGCTATGAAGATTCGAGATAACATTTTAAATTATCTGGATACGAGACAGCTGTAGAGACTAGAGGCCAATCATTTTATTGTGTGCATAACCAGCGCCAGTATATTATACATGCAACCTATCAGATCTTTCTAATTCACCATTGAATATTTTACTAAATGTTTTAATTTCATGCGGTCATATCATCCATATCTTTCATCGGTGCACTACATGCTTATCATTAAACGTCTATTGAGCATACACTTTATATTTCAGCTTAAGGCGTGGCTGGTAATTTTAAGGACACTGTCTTTTTAAGCGGAGACGTTGCACTCAGAACAATGTATGCAAACAAAACTTTGTGTCCTCTGAATGGAATGAAATCACCGTTTTAAACAGCTCGAGAGAGAGAAGAAAGTTGTATCTGCCTGTAGATCACACCTGCGCCTCTACTCTCTAGAACTCTCAAAGTGCTTCTCAGAAAATATTCCCGCACAGATTTATTGTAAAGCGACAGTGGAGATCTTTATCCAGCTGTCCTCTTATATGGGATAATGTTCGGCTCTGCTTCCGGGGTCATTTGCAGCCTTGTCACGTTAGTTGACGTGTAAAAAGTTATTGCGTTTAACACTTATAATTTAATTTCATTGTCAATCAATCTGGTGGGTTAAGATTTTCTAACTTCAAAGGTATTTCAAGTATTCCTGTCAAAAACTATTTGTCGATAGTTGATGAACCCTAGATTTTGACTAAGTTATAATGAGATTTACTGGAATTAAACTTAGATACTGTTTAATGCATGCACCAGTATATCTGCTGTGATAGTTACCTTGTCTACATCGACCCACTAAGATAAAACCACACCCTTTTGATATAATTCTATCTAGAAACACACCAAATAGAGCTGCTGGTACAACTCATTTGACTGTACATTTACTGTTCTGGTAACTCCCTCTTCAAATGTCATTAAAGAGGCTCAGAGAAGATATCCTCGACATTTTACTCATGACGAAACATGAACGTTGCACCTTGGGGGCAACTCACAGTTTATGAAAATGCTCCTCAGTGCAGATCGGTATGACCTAATTCTATCTGTCTCATAATGAGATGTGGATCTAACTCCGCTAAGTTGACGTAGACCTTCTGTCAAGCTCGACAGTCCGTTGTCAATCTGCTGGTTGTGGGGCGTGGTCAGATTACCAGTTCTTGAGTGTTCCAGCGTCACATATCATCATATCACTGACATATTAGTGTTTTTATTACTATAGTAACCTTCATTATACAAAATATTATGTTGCATATCAAGAGGAATGCGGCAGACAGGAACGAAGAATTTATCACATCACGTATTTTTACGCCAATCCTGCTGAGCTTGATAAATATAATTTCGGATTACATACATTGCCGCCCGTCTAAGATCAAAAAATTGAGCAAGCAAAAAGCTGTGCTAATTTGAGGAGGTTTGAGCACTAAAAAGAGATCTTTGATCTTGGAAATGTGCATGTCAAGCTAAGTAGCGTACTGAATAAGTTGACCGGCTGTGTGGAGTTTAGAAGAGATCATCTGAGAAAGTAAGATAAATTAACGCTAGAATTGTCTGATGTTGGGAGAGTGGGTGCACAAATTCCTTTGATGTGATCATATCTTGATTGTGAAATCATGAATTATTTTTGCCTTAACCAGCAAGATAATTGGTTTAACAGCAAGTGACATTTACCTGGTGTTCTTGATTTACTGCAGTAAACTGAATTTCTGCTGAATAGGGCGCGGTTTTGTTTACATAGAAAACATCTGGTCAATGTCTTAATAAGTGTCATAAAGTTATACACTTGGAAGTACAGTAGAAACACTCATCCTTTACACAAACTGTATCTCGAGCAATGAGTCAGAACTCTGCGTTAACAATTTCAGATTCCATATAACATTGTTACACGTGGTTGTGCAGTAACCCATGAACTCTTATAGCGCTGTATCATAAATTTAAACGTTTACAGTCACTGAATGTTTGATGTTGTATTGGGACAATAAACAGCGCAGTGGCCAATGAATGACGTTTAGCGCTGTTAATAAACAAACCATGGAATTTCCTTATTGCATGCATGTATTGGTTACAGTTACGCTCACATTCTGCAATCCTACTGATCCAAACTTAAAGATTCTACGTAATATACATAGTGCCTCTATAATTTGTCAACATCTCAGACAAGTTTCAGGTTATTAGGTAAACTTCCTGCAATGTGTAAACACTTATGTTCAGGGACAGAGCTTTAGGGGATATGCTCTAAGAATTATACTGTTTGCCAGATGCCATCAGCAGTCCAAGGTTCAAATATTAGCTAATCAAAGCAGCATCTCAAATCACTCTCAACTATTTGTTTAAGTTCAAATATAGTGTCGAGATAGTTACTAGAGATGCACTCCTGATTCTAATCGTGTTTAAATGACCGGGGTTGGAATATCAAATTTCTTCTCAGTCCTTAGCTCCTTATTAAATTTGTACAACGTGCTAATTCAAAGCATGACCAAATACATTTAAGTTATGATAGTGCATATGGAGCTGTTTTTAGCAAATTTCGTCATTTATAACGCGTACTTTAACTGTCCAATATTCGGACATAAATCAAAGAGCGCCCCTCCCTGTCCATTGTTCATATAGACGACTAAACACTGCCAGTTCTACATCGTGGAACAGAATTATAATTTTGAAAACAAAGTTGTGTGACCGTTTTGATGTACGATATTTGTATTGCCATCATAGCATACAAGAGAAATCTCACCAAAAGTTATGAATTATATCAAGAGTGTTACGACGTACTTCAGATTTATAAACTTTATCCAAATTTCAGGTCTAATTAGTGACGACGAGCTTGTAAAAAGGGATATCTTGACTTTGTTAGCAACACTCACTCTACACTCAGCTACAGCTTACACATATGTCCTGGATTCCTTTACTCATTTCAAGGTTGTTATTTGTTAAATATTCTCATGTCTGAATTTAGATCTGACATTCTATATGATGCCAAGTTTATATTCTGTTTTATTCTTGAGTATAACACCAGGGAATCTTGCCCACCAATGATATGTATTTTTATCATGTTTATACATAAAAGAAATGATTAAATGTATGTTGATCTGTGCTCCAGTTGTTCATGAACTCTACACACTTTCATTAGATTATTACACTGAACTGTTCGTTTATTGAAAGAGACTGAAAAGACTGAATCACTGGCAGAGTACAAACAATGATTTATACATTGCATAAATTCATTACGGGACACCCTCATCCATAGCATAATATTAATATTATGCAACGTTATAACAGCTCGCCATCAAAGAACGCATTATACTCCTTTAAATATTGATACATTTATACGTATGAGAAGCAAACTATTAACATGTAGTTTTAGATCAATAATATAATCAATTCTGTCCATTCTTGTCAACTTAATTAAATTAAACTTTTGGACGATGAGGTCTGTTCATTTTTTGGAACTATGTTAATTGCTAACGATCTAATTTCTACTGAAAATTAGTTGGCCGTAAAAGTGTAGCTAAATATAACACTTTCTATAGAGACTTTTTGTAAAACGCTGGCGAATGCCCGCAAAGCGATGTTGTCTTTTGTAATCATAGATCTTACAGACATAGAAATTTGACTCTGACACACCGGAGAACTGGTCCTTCACACAACGCTGAAGAAATGCATTCCTTAAATTCCTAGATTACACATCAGTGTTGGCATTGTTCACTTGAGGGCTAGACTTTGATATCGATACATAAATTCGTGTCATAGTGTTATATCATTACTGATTTGGGGCTGAAAACCGAATTGTAAACAGAACCTCAAAGTTATGTCGTTAATTTTTTTCGGCCGAAACATATCTAATGCTGAACTGTAACGACCCCTCTTTCAGAAAACAGAGCATATATCATATCGGTTTATCGTTCTCATTGAAGATTTGAAAAACACGGAAAGTGTGGAATACAGGAAATCTCTTCTCAATTTGATAAACTGTCTTATTGACCGCTCTACAGTATCTGATAAACGGATTGATTTAAGGAACGAGATGATAGGTGAGTCTTAACATTACTTGTATCACACGTTCATACTTAGAATTTACACGTAGAGTTACACTTACAAATGTATAAAACTAGAATAATGTTAAACACATATTGGACCACTTAATCGTTTATATGCATGTCTGATGTCTGCTCCATAGTTTTGTCGTTTATGGACTTTGAGCCTTCAGTAAATACTCTCTGTGTTGAACTTAACTCCATAACTTCGTTGTTAATTCCATTAGGCGTGTTTCGAGAAAGTCGTTGAGATTTTAATTGCGGAAGTTTTCATGCACATTTGTCGCTAAACTTATGAATTTGCGAGAAATCTCATATGGCGTGGAAGTTCTCCAATTTCTCATTACAAATTACTGGATAAGCGTAACACGGTGTGGCATTGTCAACATCTGAATGAAATGAAACCAAACACGAGATGTTATGTTTGAAAATTGAAAAGTTTAGTTCCCAATTTTCAGACTAAAGACAGAACATTGATCAGATGAAATGGACGTCGTAACAAAATCAGAGACAACCCACGCGCGCGCTCACTCAGCCTATTCGTTCCGCCGCACGTTATATTTGTTGATCCTTCAGCGCTCCATGACCAATTATAAGCGCGTGCCAAATTGAGAAAATTATTTAAAATTTGCACGTACGTATTGGCCAATGTAATAAGTATGCACGGAAATTGAAGACCCAATCACTCACAATTATTCAATTTATCATGTTCATTTAGTGATTCTGATAAGTTGAGAATATGATGAAGTACCCAGTCGTCCTGACTTTTGCCACGCGGGGACCATCGGAAATATCAATTTAGTAAGTATGCACGAGTTGTATTAGGCACACGAAAGTCGTACGCCTTTCAAAATTATCGAAAAATGAGTATTCTTATCGATACTCTACAGCACTGGGACTGTTGGAAGTTCTGAGAAGCCTCAGAAACACACAAGACAGTTCAGTAGCTCAACAAATTGTACACTTCTACGAGCAAAAAGCGAAGGACGAGAGAAAGCTTACTACATCTTTGGACGTAAACGATCCATCTGCTATGTTCTCCCTTCTTTGGAAAAAGGTGAACTTTTTTGCTCTATGTTCATTTGATGTAATGTCAAGATTGGCATTTCTCCGCCATATTATATCATATCACAAGTCATGTGGCAATAATTATTAATAAACAAATACCGTCTTTATATTATATTTATATTATTAACCCTGACATTCCAATTCCAGATTGCGAAAACACCACGATCTAACGACTTGCTTAAGATCGTACAAAAGTTGCTTTTCACAGTGGACACCTCTGATCTGTGGGGTGCTGCTATAGATGCGCTGTCTGGACCTAGAAGTACCCAGGGTGTCTTTAAGGAGTCTAGAAATAGCGCCGAGATACAGCCTGACGATAAAGCTCGCTTTCCCGGTATGTTTTCTTGACATCAACTTGCACCAACTTCGGGACCTGTAAAACCGTCAACATTACTAGTATTTTGTTAAAACATTAGTTTTTTGTATATATCAGGGTGTTTTCACCATATTAACTTGTTCTGGTGCTTAGATTACACCAGTATGGATAATAATGAAATATATTGCCACTTGTACCAGGCTGCCTAATGGACCAAGATATGAAGCATTGTGTGTCACTTCTGCTGATTAGTTTGTTGATTGCGTGGCATGATCAAATTTCCTTTAATTAATATCGCCACCTAATCATCTCGTCAAACATTAATTGGGTTGCAAACTTTCACCCCCTTACGACGTGTGTTGTTAATACCAGGTAACTTTCAGAGCCCCCAGAATCTCCGGGGTGTTTTGCACCTCCACAAACCCTGGAATGGAGAGCTATCGCCAGCGAGACTACACTGGAACATAGTGTGTGGGCTAGAGTCAACCTCTGTCAGAACAAAATCAATGTTCGCAACATTCGAAACTATTTCTTTGAAGGCAACCCAAATAAGGCAAAGGTATGCTGATGAGATACAGTATTTGTGGTCAGATTTTTTTTCTACCGAAACCACTCGGGTTTTTTTGCAGCCCCCCTCTAAAGTGCTGCAATATTCATACTGATTTCCCCGGGATCAGATTATCGAATTCACAGATTCCTTTATCTACCAATCTTTCAGTTACGATACATCTCGGAGGAGAAAGCTATATCCCTAAACCTGCTCCTAGCATCAGTAGACTCGAACAGCAACAGAAAAGCAGCAGTGGAGCTGATCACGAACGCTCTGATAGACGGAGACACTACCGTCATCCCGGACTCTACCCTCCGCAGACTCTCCAGCATAATACCCCGCGATCCTGCCCTGATGTCCGCTCTGTCCGAGTACAATGGAGATTTAGTTGCTCTTGACATGTCGGAACTTCTTCTGGTATCCATCTCTAGGATTCCTGAGTTTGAGACCAGGCTGAAGTGCATGTTAGGTACTATTGATATCCCGAAAGCTCTGGAAAGTCTTGAAGGGTGCGAGAACCATTATTCCAGCGTAATCAAATCTCTACTTGATCTTAACTGTCCCTTCTTTGACCTTTTGAAGCTTGTCCTGGACATTGGAAATACTCTGAATGATGGTCCGATAGTGCACGGTTTCAAACTGGAAGCTCTGCAGCAGCTCAAGTCTATGAAGGCACCACGACAACCTGCCCTAACACTGCTACACTTCCTTACCCAATCCCTCGCTAAAACACACCCTGAAACCCTGGACTTCTTGTCTGAGCTGACGGAGGAGTTGGAGGAATGCAAGAAACAAACAATCCAGGAACTTGATGATGAGCTACGTAAAGTAGAGTTGCAGCTGCGTGAGATCCGCGCCTTGCTGGTCGAGGCTTCTAAAGACGTGAAGTTGCAGTTTACCTCCGTTATTGTGGAGTCTGGAAAGAGGGTGACCTGTCTGAAGAACAAACGGAAAACTCTGGACAACAGGATTAACGATTTTGCAGAGTTTTACTGCGAGCCGATCGAAGATTTCTGTCTGTCCTCATACTTCTCTAATCTACTAACATTCTGCTGTGATGTGGTGGAGTGTAAGGAGATGTACAACCTCTCTCTGCTGTGTAACACCGACAACAGGAACAACTACTCTCCGGAGATAAAGACAGATGATAACCAGCAGACTTGTGAACATCACGGACCGAGCTGCAACGAGTCGTGTGGGTACAACAGCAGTAGCGAGGGTTCTCTCCTCTCTCCACCCATACCACCTAGGTCTCACTGCGGGTCTATTATTTCGGCGTACGACAGTCAGGCGAGCGAGTATGATTACCAGAACAGACGAGCTACAAACGAGTCTGACAACAGTGTCTTTGTCAGAGGTTCCTCTCAGGAGTCAGACTCCGGTTATCCGGACAGCAGACGCAACACGTACGAGTCCGAGTTCTCCACCAAGTCAGAACCTTTTGGTATTTCGCTCGAGTCCAGGCTTGTCTCTCCACCACCACCACCGCCCAAACCTCAACGACCAGTTGGGATTATATACGACTCGAATAGAGAAGTACTAAACTTCCAACCGGACGCAAACAAAGACAGGACAGATTCCAACGGGAACCAGCCCAACAGAAGAAGTGGAGATCTGAAGAAGATGCACAGCAACTACCGATCAGTGGACCTCTCAATTAACAGATCCAGATCTCAGGACTACTTCGACCGGTACAACTCCACGGAGTTCCGGTCAGCTCAATACCAGAGCCGGTCAACTGAGGGGTACAAAGACAGATACAGACACTCCCCACCCACCAGAGAGCAGGACGACACCCCCTACGAGTCTGACGAGACGTCTAGTGAGGATAGTGGGGATGACACCCTATCTTCCCAGAGTGAGTCTCTAAAACCAGGTAGTGATGGACCTCCCCACACCTCCAGGAGTGAGAGTGATGCTCTGAGAGTCCAGTCTGAAGCCAGGCGGCACGAGGCCGGGTTAAAACCCCGGGGTCACGAGTCGAGGTCAGTCGGGCATGCAGCCTCATTGAGCATGATGCCGCCAGTTAGTCGTCTAAACTCCACATTCGGAGGAAGTTGCAGAAGTTTCCAACACCAGAGGAGCCAGCGGACTGATGTCCGGGACCTGTTCGCTAACAACGACCGTTACGGCTCCACCAGCTCCATCAACTCCTTTAACAAACAGAAAGTCCGGCTGCCTCGAGACAACCCACACCAGACCAGCATTCAAGCCCTGATACGGGGCGATCAGAACAGTAACGCGATAAGAAGAGAACCCCCTCCCGTCCCTAAACGGGAGCCTACTGTCTCTAGCGGGATGGGGAAGAAAGAGACCTCCAGATCAACTCCAGCACTGAACTACAACCCAAACATCAGATCTCCCAGGTCTTACTCAGTCTCTCCACCCTCCATCTCGCCTCCCTTTGTCTCCCCGGCAGTGTCCCCACCCCCTTCAGGCAGCCTCTCTCCACCTCTCCCTGGTACTCTATCTCCCCCGACACGCTTCCCCCGGGAACGTCCCTTCTCCGGGACCTCCTTGGAGCTGCCTATAGACGAGAATGCGGAGGTCCATCATGAGAGACAGTCCTCAGAACCGACCGATATGAGATACAGTCTGGAGAACAGCCGTCTTGGAGGGGGCGGTCAGCGGGCTATGTCTCTCAGTTCTAGTGAGATAAACACAACTGGTCTGGAAACTGAAGTTTAACACAACTGGTCTGGAAACTGAAGTTTAACACTACTGGTCTGGAAACTGAAGTTTATCACTACTGGTCTGGAAACTGAAGTTTTACACTGCTGGTCCAACATGTTTTAGACTGAGCTTGAACGTGGTGGGATTGTTTGGAACTGAGTTTAAAGACACCTTAAATTTGAAGTGCTGTTGAGTTTGAGCAGGTTTAATATTGAAGCTATATGCTTTGTTTAAGTAAGGTTGTTTCTCAGCTTACGTTACATACCGTAGCACTTAATAATTTTGTATTTTATTAAAACGGTGGATAGATTATTTGTTTTTTATGACTTGCAGTTATAATACGTTAAAAATATCTGTCTCTCGTTTAAGTTTACCCATGTCTATATTCTATTCCTTGAAACTCTTAATGTAGATCCAAAATTCTTTTAAATGTGAAGGTTTCTTCTTTGAATAACTTTTTGGATAGTTTAATCTTTAAACAGAGGGCAGGGCTCAACATTCATTTTGGCCAGTAAAAAACTGCTGCATTCATTAAGTCCTTTGAAATGTAGTTTAATTGTTCTAGTCTTGACCAGGATTCTAGTTCTCGATTCACGCCCCTGATGTTGTGTGGGGTTATACGGTTATGTAGTCAATTTATGTTTACCCTCCAATTTCAGTTTACATACTGGGCTAAAATGCATTTCAAAATTTAATTTATTACCATATTTTTGGTCTAAAACGGGTCAAAATGTCATGTTTTATACTCTAATTTACAATCTGTGTCATAACCACAAGATATCGTCTTCCGAATTTGATTTTTATTTTCAAAATTCTTATATCGGAGAAGGTAATGTTTATTACGAATATTTTCTTGCAAAATTGTTCATGTTTCATATTGATTTTATAAAAACTATACAAACCCAGTTGCAGTGATGTTTATTAATTTCCGCTGGTGTCTTATCTATATTTTTGTGTTGAAAATATGATAAGAAATCGAATCTATAGATCATATAATCGTGATATGATTTTCAATCGTGAATTTAAAGCAGGCTTTGTTTATCACAACTACAAGTCCAATAATGATCTTGATTTGATTTACGTTTTATTGCCTGGACACGTTAGAATTGTTTAAAGCAGTCATCGCTGTTAAATTTGTGTTCAATGCTCGTGTAATTGTAAAATCATTGTCATTACCAGTGACTACAGTCACGCCAAAATATAACGAGTTTCTTTTGTGCCCTAAATTCCTCAGACATTCAAAATTTCTGCTCATTCTTGGTAGAGTTGATAATGTCTGATGGTAGAGACACACAAGGAGTAGTGAAACTTTTCAAGTTCTCCCTTGCGCTATAACTTAGAACGTCTGTCGTCTTATGCAAAATAGTACACAACAAGCTTAAGACATCGTATTCGATTGAAATTGATTAATCCAATAAAGATTAATACGTAAAAGTTATTTAAGAAAAAAAAATCGAATATCAATCATCAAATCCGTAATTTATTACACACTAAATTTATTTCCATAAAACGAAAATATTTAGGTTGGCTTGAAAAATCAGCTGAAGAATTAGTTGGATTAGTTTCGAAACCAAGAATGTCTAGCCAGGGAGTTAAAAGAAATCCTGTGATTAACATTGTAGTTCAAACATTGGTCCACAAAGTCTCTAGCTCTGCTGTCTTCAGTGAAGTCCCACTCCACAATCTTCCCTCCGACAATATCTTCTTTCTTCAGAAAGGGAGGATTTAGTTTGAGGAGAGTGTAAGCCAGACACCCAATACTCCAAACTGCAGCAGGTTGAGCTTGATAGCAACCCTTGATGTAAAACTCAGGAGGAACATATCCCTCAGTACCTTGGAATGTACTGTGTAGTGTAGACTTGTCGGTGATTGCTGAAGATGATCCAAAGTCGATGAGTTTGATGTGTCCTGTAGAGGGGTTGTAGAGAATGTTCTCGTCCTTGATGTCTCTGTGATCAACTCCGACAGATTGCAGGAATGTCGTTACTTGTATGACTTGTCTGATTATTACTCGTGTAACGGTCGAACTGAGAGGACCAGATTTAAGGAGGACTTTGAAGAGGTCCAGATACTCAGGGTCGTACTCCATCACGGACATCCAGAAGTCTTGTTCCAGGAACAGGTCACACAGCTGGACTACAGAAGGATGGTCGGCTCTCTCCCAAAGCAGGATCTCGTCGGGCATGTCCATCTGTCTGCGGGGACACCAGGTCTTGCGGCTGTACTTTCTGTCATGGACAATCTTGACAGCACGGACTTCTCCAGTCGTCTTGTTGATGCAGGTGAATACCACCCCGTACCCACCGTGTCCCAGCTTGTTGAGGAGGGTGTAGTTACTGAAGAAGGAATCTGGAGCCGGGTCAGCAGACTTTCTTTTCAGGAATCCAAACATTTTGATATAGTACAGTTGCTGGATGTAGATGTAGTTGGTACTGGTAGATGTAGAAATGTAGATAAGTTGGGCAGGCTTCATGATGATTTATACTGTAGATATGACCTGATTAGACTGGGCCGGGTTTCAGGCACCAGGACTGGAGTCTGGGAAAACCGGCTAACAAGGATCATGGAACCACGTGATTAGACACGTGATCTATTCTATACACGTGGAGATCTCGTCAACTGATCACTTGACTGGAAACTTGTTACTTATCACGTGTTCTCAACTGACATCTGATAGTTGATACTCGAATCTTGTTAACGAACTATCCGAGTGCTGTGTATCTTGCACAGACCTGTAGCGTCAACACGATCTCTCCATCGTTCTTACAAGGAAAGTGAATCTCCTTAATAAAATGAAAGAGGCTTTACGACTAACAAGTTACTGTAAAAATATCATTCCACATCTTTTTGATATAGCGAAAATAGTTTATAATCCTACCCTATATCGACCTGTGCTTGTTGCTAGATAAACTTAGACATGTAACAAACCATATAATGATACTGTCTAGTTTGAAAGTTACCAATAACAAACTGAAATTCCACATTTAACTCATCTACTTTCAGATCGCTGATAACTGAAGCTGACAACTTCATCGCCAAACTCGGTTAGTCAGTAAACTATTGTCGTGGAATTATCCGTAAATCTGTCAAGTGTAGTAAACTCCGCAGGAATTCGAACTGTCGTAACACTTCACACCAATCCTATTGTTATAACGTAACCGCCGGACGCACGTTTGGGACACTTTCGTTTAAATCGGAAGGGCGTCGTAGCGCGCGAATAAATTTATTTTAAAAGTTGTGCGCTGCCCACGTATGGGCATTGCGTGATTGTGTAGAATTAAGGATCAGAAGGCGTTGATTTCTTCATTTCAAACCAAGTTACCATAGTTACGGGTCAATACTAATTACTTTTCAGGACCTTCCGGGGTCAATAATTGCATCAAGTGTAAACCTTGAGCACCTGATCCGATTGAATCTGCATTACATCGATAATATATAAGTTTCTTCCCTATTCCTTAGATACTAACACATATAGCGTTCGATTTCTCTTTCATATACGTAGTCCATTACACTTGCATGTTAGTTGTTACTAAGTGTTTTATTTAATACTCTCCATTTCAGATGATAGTAAGATCGACAGTCGCATATTATTCAAAGACAGACTTATCACTCTCTCGGAAAATACCGGCAAGGTTAGTAACGGAGGTTACATTATGAGGTACTGGCTTTATTATCGCAACTGGCATTGCACGTGTTTTAGTGCTTGCACGTCATTGCATCATTCATCAATATCAGATAGAGCTGAAACAAGTTATTGCCTACCACACTTTTAGTCGGTGCCAAGCTATTTATGGTAGTTTATCCGCGGCAATTGTCTTTGTGTTTTTAAACCACTATATGCTGTTGATTGCTGTTAAGGTATTAAGCGATTAAATTAGTTCTGGGACATATTTTAAACACTTCGAATGATAAGAAATACGAAAATATATAAGAAGAGTTCAAAATGTCGAATGTATCTCGTCTATTCAGCAGGAAAAATCAGTAAATTGGGTCGTTTAGAAAAAGACATCGATTGTCATAAAGATTGTAAGACTGTTATCCAAATAAGACTGTTGTCCGGATTCGTTTTCTGTTAAAAGTGAACTCTTGTCCGAATTGAACACCGTCCAAATTGGACTCCTGTCCGAAAACATCTCACGTTTCTCAATTGCTGATACTGATGTGCTAGATTAGGCAATGCCGCCTATCGGTGGATCGCTTGCCACCATGTTAAAGTGGAATCAAGTTCGGGCTTTCGGACAACAGTCCACCTATTTAATAACAGACTGTTTTCCAAAAGCCAAATACCATTTCAAATATGTTGAATGTAAATATGATGTAAACTCGGACAAGAGTCTACCAAAAGGACTGTTGTCCGAGACGGACAGTTGTCAGACAACCAGAGAAATGCTTTTGGACAAAAGTCAGCAGCCCAAGACAGCAGTCCAGTAACCTATTATAAAATACTCACAGAGCAAAAATAAACATGAAAAGTTATAAAATGTGTGAATTCCTAAGTTTACGCTATGATATTGAAAGTTAGTTATGTTATCTTAATCTAATAGATAAGGGTAATTTTGTTGATGGGTCACAAATCTACACCAATGTGAATCTAGAAAACAGTGCTTTCTAGCTCCTAATTGGATAAAATATGTGACCCCTCCCAAAAATATCTTTCTCTATTAAATTTTAACCGATAAAATGGTCTTGATTTGCTACATTCAGAATTTCTCAGTTTCCACCTCAATCCATTCTAACATTAAATGTTACAAATCCATGGAATCCTCTTCTCTGATAACACCATTAGTTCTGGGAATCTCCGGTAACAACTCCTCAATAAACTGGTTCTTGTAGGGTCGGTAGATTATTATGTAGAGTTTGGGAGTAAACAAAACTATGAGGACTATAAAACACATGATGACAGTGGTAACTGCCCACGCTCCACTGAGAACGGGTCCCTCCAGAAGCATGATAGTCGGGATGAATGCGACTATCACTATGTGCATCGCTATTGTCTGAAAGGCTAGGAACTTTCCTTCGTTGTAGTTCTCGTTTATATTCCTACCGAGAAAAGACAAGATAAGCGAGCCAACAAAGATGAGAAAGCAGGAGAGGTAGAGGAGAACGTCCATCCGTGGAGTGTCCTTCTTGAAGTTACACTCGCCGTAAACTTTTCCTCGTTTTATCTCTCTCTTCTCGTACTTCATCGGCCTAAAGAACAGCACGAGACCTATAATCAACACTTGAGTCATTAGTCCAGTCACCAATATCAACAGTTGAATGATGTAGAACTTAGTTATTTGCAGAGCCCGCAGTTTCAAGATAACAGTTTTTGTCAGACAAGAAACGCATAGGAACAAGCTAGAAACTCCCAAAACTGGAACTGCGAGTCTGAGATTACAGTTCAGATCAGAAGACTCGCCTAGGAAAAGAAGAGTAGAAGCGAGTAACACAACACAAGTAGACAAGAGAGTAACGTAGACAAACACGCCATGTCCCTGCACTACAGGAGTGTGGAACTTCGCTACAAATATCGCGACTATGCCCACTACCGCAACCAGCCCTCCTGCTATAAGAATGTAGAGAATAACCGCGAAGGTTGAAGTGAAGGAGATGTAGTCAGGGGTAACGGCAATACACCCGGTGTGTTCAGTGTTGTGCGTGTAGGTCTGGTTGCATGCGGAGCACATTGTAGAGGTCCCGTCGCTGAACTCGTGCGCAGCGCAGTCCACACACTCGTGACAGCAGGGAGAGGTGGACTTGCGGCGTTGACCGCCCTTACAAGGGGCCGAGCAGATGGACGGGGTGTTTTGGTAGGGGTTCTCGTAGAAGAGTTTGCTTGCGGAGTAATTTCCGACCGGCTGAAATGCGCCGTCCTCATAACCTACTATGTAGTACCTACCCACCTGCTGATTGTTGCTGCCGAACGAGACTTGGTTACCTGTCAGACTTGTAAAACTGATATTTTTCAGTGTGTCAAAAAATTCTGATGTTACAGTTTCAAAGGAGCTGTTTATTGGATTTGTCCTACTCCTAATGTATTCCAGCAACCCCTGACCAAACGCGTAGGTAGCATCTGCCGTCGTGGAGGAATGATCATCAAATTTGGAATCCTTGATAGTATCTTTCCAGTTGTTTTTCTCTGTGTACTCATTGTACCACTTTAAAAAGTAGTTGCTGGGCGTGTTGTCATAAATACTATTATAGTTTGTAGAGTTCAGCTCCTGAAGGTAGTCTCTGAAGCCTTCTATTTCGTTAGTGTAGACTCCAACTCCTATGAACCTTTTAAACACCACGCCGTGATACAGATTGAAGGTTTCCTGATCGGATGACCACGAGTCTGACCCGATGTAGATGACGTTAAGGGCCCTCTCTCGCAGCCTCGCTCCTTCGCTCCCTTTTAGAGTCTGTAACACATCGTCCAGAGCTCTGAAGTACTCTCTTGTTTGGGATACGTCGGAAAATAGAACAATGACTGAGAGCTCTGTCTCGTTGAGTTGACTTAAAACCTGAAATAAAGTAAATATTTATGTTTAATTGGCTTATATTTTAGAACCTTACTGGCTGGAGAATGGAGATCTCGCCTAACTGATTAGCTACAGATTAACCCTACCTGATTAGCTAGATATTTTCCCTACCTGACTTGCCACAGTTGGACCGTCGTGTTTCTGCAGCTTGTACTGAAAGGCGATACAAAACTCGTTCTCCTCCGTGGTGTTTATCTTGGACACGTGTGTCAAGATAGCAGACAGACCGGCTCCCCCGTAGTTTGAATCTGACGCTATAATCCCGATGTAGCTCCAATTCGAACTGTGTGGATATGTGACGTGTAAAAAGAGTTTACACCGGCAACGATTGGATTTACTATGAAGTAAAAGTGACAGTTATGACACAGTACAAAGTAGTAATCTTCATGACTGGAGAGTGTGAAGACACTAAATACCTCTGCCTTATAATCTCTACGATGGCTTTTGCTTGCAGCTGGTCCGAGGGCACCGTTCTCAGAAAATACGGGTATGCTTCTGTGTCGTCAAGATCGAGCGAGGTCGAGGCGTACGATATCTGCGGGAATGAGAGAATGAAGTGATTAGTTTTGTGTGTCATAGTATTCCTTTGTCTGTCAGCTTGTGAGGTGGTGTTTTTGCCCTATTCTACTTAATCTCTGGTAGTTGAAGCCTGAATAAAACTTAAACATGGCGAGACAAAGTTCGCGTGTTATACGTTACGTTAGACCTGCCCGACTAAGGGGTGAAGTCTAATCAAATAGAGCTAACAGTCCGTATCAGTCGAATCTGTACAAATGTGTTGTACAGTTTAACTACCAGCAGTGGAAGTCGGTTTAACACTTCCACATAACTTCCACTGTCGAACACACAGCTGATGTTACCTGAGGTATCTTGAGGACGTTACAGAGATTAGCGATGGCTATCGTGTTGTCTGACACCGCCGCTCCGAGAAAACCAACCACTGGAGGCTTATCTGGGGATATGGCATGTCGCGAACAGAGAAACTGTTTTTTGGAGACTATAGCGACAGCAATTATCTTAACAGACTCTGTTGACAAATGAAAGTCGTCCGGAAATTGGAACTTTATGCCTTTGGTTAATTACGTAGCCTGGCTAAACTAATCAATAAATTCTGTTGGACCAATACCATGAAATCGAGACAAAATCAATTCCCTCCACCAGATACTGTCATGGTAGGGTAGGTTCAGTACTTACAGGCGGTCTGTAGACAGGAGTCGGGTCTGGGAGAACTGCCGACACTGAGTCTGCCCACCTGTCTCATCCCCAGAGTCACTGATCTCCTCTCCAGGAGGTGGTTGTCTACTATCGTAGTGTTCAAGCAGAACCGTGTTGTGTGGAGCACGTGGCGGTTAATGAAGGACATGGTGTACAACACCGCCTGTAGAGAAGGATGTGTTGACTGCTGGACGAGCGCACTGTCTGTCCGTCTTTCATCTGTCTGTCTGTCTGTCCGAATCTGTTTCTGTGTGTCTGTCTGTGTGTAATTCTGTCTGTCTGTCGATGTGTCTGTATGTCTGTCTGTAAATGTTTCTAACCTCGGCTAGCTGCACTCCAGGGGAATAAAATTTTTCTATTCCGTTTTCATAAAAATGTAGAGGAATGATAGCAGGAACAGTAAAGACGGTTGTGGGATCTTGTTCCGGCACTGGTAGTCCCCACTTGTTGAGATTGCAGGCAGTGTGGGCTGTAGTGAGTAGTAATAACCAGATAGGCACACATCGCATTCTAGGAAGGGGGAGATTAGAGAGTATAATCGGGAAAACTAAGTAACTGAGTATTGAGTAACTGAGTAAATGTGTAAATGTAGATTTCATTTGTGGCGTTCGTTGTTGCGTAACTAGCTCAAAATTCTTTGTTGCTGAGAGTTATTGAAACGGTAAATTTAGCCACCTAAATCACACGCCCCTTGAACCATGAATAAAGTAGAAAATAAAGGAAATAATCATAACTTCCACATTGTTGTAACAAAACAGCTCATCCTAATTACGAAATTGTTACGTCAATTGTCCGTGAATACTGAATAGGTAGGCAAGCGAGACAAAGCCGAAGTTTACTAGACAAGAGAAGATTTGAATAATTAACACCTTTTCTATCATCATTACGAATGTTAAAAGTCATATTTGCTGCTTTGGTTGGAAGCATTAACATATTATAAATCAAGCAAACGGTTAAATTAATTTGAGAATTAATGAAAACCGCAAATTTGAGCCATGCATGACTGCGCAAACAGAAAAAGAAATTACAAATATTCAAATGACTCGACACCGGATAATGCGTGCGGATAATAACTTAATGCCCTGCTAATGAGGCTATCAGCAAGTCAGTAGTTGGAAAGTTGCACTAAATCTGTACAAACACAGATGTGAAGCATCAAGGATACCAGACGTACTGGCTGTACAGTTATACATGTGTAACTACGTGTACTACTATGTGGCACATGAGTGTGTCCTGTGTTCTATTGTCGCTTCATGTCTCTAGGATGTGTACTGGTCTGGTTATTGACTACTGGCTCGGTGTGTTACAAGACTATACCAGGCCATGTATACCCGACTATACCATGTACTATACCATGTATACCATGTATACCATGTATACCATGTATACCTGACCATAAGTATACCATGTACACAAAATAAAGCCATGTTTTTTAAAACTCTATAATGTGCCACTAACACTGTGCCACTAAAACATTGCCACCAAAAATGTGCCACTAAGACTGTGCCGCTAAAACATTGCCACCAAAAATGTGCCACTAAGACTGTGACACTAAAACATTGCCACCAAAAATGTGCCACTAAGACTGTGCCGCTAAAACATTGCCACTAGGACTGTGCTCTAAATCGCCTACGTTTAACCAGAGAAAGAAGTAACAGTAAACTATCGTGTGTGAAAGTGCGAACAGTGTGAGATCTAACCTTGTTGCCTGATAAAGAGTAATTTTGTAGCTAGCTGCTGGATATGATAGTGTTCCAGTAATTTCTTCTCAATTACCAGGCTCGAGTAAAATTGGGGTCTATCTAAATTTGATTTTTGGATCGCTACTCGTTACCTTCTAGGCTGGATCCCTTATTAAGCTGCAAGAGATATTACTGAGATGATTTAGTTTTCTAACGTGTTTCTTACTACTAAGTTTTAGCTTTAAACATAGTAGTTTTTTAACATAAGTTCAAATCTTATTGCCTGGCTATTTGTCCCAACTCTACCTCGGCCGTTTACCAAATTACCCACTACCTTTAGCTTAACTGGAGTGTAAAGCTCAGATCAAACAGCAAAGCAACATGCGTTGCCAGGATACCTCAAACACTGAATACTGTTCATTATGTTCAAAACACGGGGCTGGTTACTTAGGAATGTAGGGTAACAAAGTCAATTCCATGCATATTGAAACTATTGTAACGAATCTTAGGTTATATTACAGAATCTTGAGATATACAGGACTACATACCGTCCTTGATAATCCTATTTGCATATCTTGGTAAAGTCTCTAAGTCTCTACCCTGCTCTAACAAGATCACTTATTCAGCACCTAAATCATCTTCACCGAGCACAGAGTACCCTGCAATCTTCTTCTTGGTGGTAACTTATTCAGCACCTAAATCATCTTCACCGAGCACAGAGTACCCTGCAATCTTCTTCTTGGTGGTAACTTATTCAGCACCTAAATCATCTTCACCGAGCACAGAGTACCCTGCAATCTTCTTCTTGGTGGTAACTTATTCGGGCATTCAGCACGGCAAGTTTATAATATACATCTGCACACATAATTCACACTTAATGCACACTTGATGCACACATAATGCAAATGCACACATAATGCACACTTGATGCACACATAATGCACACTTGATGCACACATAATGCACACATAATGCACACTTGATGCACACATAATGCACATCAACTCCGATGCACACATAGCACCTAACTACATACCGAGTAATCTAAACCTCGCCAAGCACAAATGCATTATTTAAAGTGCGTCATTCTAGCGATGAATACTATTGTCGAGGAGGAATGTTGGGGCTGGAAATGGGATCACATCTTTGTTATCAAGTTGTATAGTGCTGTGTGTGACGTTAGTTTGTAATACCAGCACGGTCTTGTCTCTCCACTATTTACAATAATAAATTACTTGGCAAATGTTAGCATCTATTGAAGCTCTCTGATTTGAGATTGAGGTATTGTGAGTATTAGAGTGAGATAAGCAAATAATGATACCTCAGAGATTAAAACACACTGGCTGACGTGTTACTTGTAGTTATTGGCATTGCCACTCGATCCAGGTTTTTGCAAAATAGAAGGAAACTAGAAATCGGAATACGAACGAATAGTGCAAAGTTCTAGAATAACTATTTAAAGGTTCTTTACTGAGGGGGATTGATGTCATGACTGCCAAATGATCAACAAATTTAATTCTATCAATTTTTGAATATTTGAATACTTATGTGCACGTACATATAATAGTTTGTCACCATTAATAGTCATATCTAGCCAGTGACAATCAGTATTAACAGTGACTGAAATCAAATATTCCACTTACGTAGGTTACCTGCTATGACGTGTTGTCGTTTCTTATGACCTTACGTAACTTTCTATAAATAATTATGAAGATGCGACAATCATGATAAGCAGCTCTATGATGACTACTGGCGGGATTACATTGTAAAGCAATAATTAACATCCTTATGTTGTATCACCAGTCAATTTCCTACCTGCTATTGTTTTACCTCGAAAGTAACAGACAGCCAACAATCGGCAATGGTTCAAAAAAAATCCACCTAATTGGTTTCGACTTCTTGCGTGTATCACCAGTACAATAAACAACGCTCTTACAACAGAACAGCCATGTCTGCTATAACCCCCACCTCCACCTACCCCACCTCCTCCTACCCCACCACCTTCAACCCCACCTCCTCCCCACTACACAGCATTGATGTAGACATCAGTATCGGAGTACTCCTCATCACATGTTTCTTGCTGGGAACTTTAGGGAATACTCTAGCTCTGGGTTACTTCACATCTCGACAAAGAACCACCTCCAACATCCTTTATCTAAGTATCGTCTCTGTGGACCTGGTCTCCGTGTCTCTGCTCCTCTGCCCTGCCTTGTCTCACTTCTTTGATCGAGATCCTCTCCTCCTCGCCTATCCTTTGTTCTGTAATCTGTGGGGCGTGCTCTTCTTCCTCTCCTCCAGACTCAGTGTTTTCCTGGTTGCTGTTCTCAGTATCAGTAGAACTGTATCCTTACTCTCCCCCTTCTCTCCCAGCAGAAGACGGTACACTCTCGCTCCCGTACTTTTCTATACTCTCCTTCTCTTCCTCCTCTCTTCTTTACCTTATCTCTACCACGACTCTTACACTTACACTAGATCTCTTGTCTTTTGTGGCTGGGATATCCCTTCCTCACACTTCTTCCTTATCTTTTTCTCCGTCTTCGTTCTTCTCAACATTCTTCCCTTCTTCCCAATTGTTATCAGCTGTGCTCTCTCTGTTTACGAGTTGAGTAGATCCTCCCTATCTGCTGGCTATACCAATCGTGAAAGAGGCGAAGAAAAGAAGTTTACCTCAACTACCATAGTCATCATCACCATGGTTTACTTGGTCCTCAACCTTCCTGTTGTAATCTACAGTCTTCTGTTTGTCACCGGCACTATCCTCATCTTTAGCAACTACTTCACAGTTTTTGTTTTCGTCTACAACGTGGGTTTCAACGCTTCAGTGAACCCGGTAGTGTATCTGTGTAGGTTTAGAGGGTTCAGGAAATATATTGGGTTGTTGAGAAAAGGAGGCAGTTTGAGAAGAGTGCCTACCCTTGATACCGCCGTCTGATAGGATTGTTATCAGTTTACAAGAATGTGTCCTGGTACTGTGGTGGATAGACTAGGAGGAATAGGTCTGTTCTCATGTTTCTAGTGGTATGGAACAGTACTCCATGTTATAGCTGATAAGAATTCTATCAGAATGACATTTAACCTGACACTCCAGCTAGGTTAGCTGTACGTTATCAGTACTACACGATACTATCTGTAATTCCATCCATTCTAACTATATGAGTAGATAATATCTCCCTCTCTCCTAACTATATAAGATCTACCCAACCACCACCTGCTCAGTTCTTGCTAACTACTTCTCCAGTTCACACAACTTTACCTACAACTTTAGCTACAACTCCCCCCTCTACAACATGTCTCAACTGGACCGCACTACATTCTACTCTCCTGTCTCCTCTACTAAAGTGCTAGCTCCCCCAGGCGGTGGAAACAGCGAGGAAGATTCCACTGCTCAGTCTCTGAGAGTCCTGGCTCCTCCCGGTGGCAGGGTTAGTCTGGATCTGTTTGGAGGATACGGGCAAGACGTGGAGAAACCAGCAAGGAAGGTGAAGAAGACAGAGATCAGAGTGGAGGTGAAGAAGGAGGAGCTGGTGGCGGAGACACCCAAACGGAGGACGAGGAATATCCTGGTTACATCACCTCCTGGAGGTGCCACTTCTATCTCTCTAGGGTGAGGAGGTTAATGAGCTCTATCTCTGAAGATTGGGGAGGTTCTTGGTCTAGCTGGAGACACAGAGACTTTTTAAGAGATTAGGTTACAAAATACAACCATGTTTTAAGTTTGTAAACTGATTTTAAGCAGAGTTTTATCAGTTTTAGTGAATTGAATAGCATTTTATCAATCGATATCTCATCTATTGGTTTATCAGAAAAATATTAGCCACTTATTTTAAAAAACCAAAGTGCCAATATTTAACGTTGTTTTATCCTTGTAAAGATGGTTAGATATTTGTATGTTGCTTTAAGTTCTATTGTTTGTCCATATAAGACGCCATGTCCGAGTACTTTTAAATCTGCAGAATGAAGTTATGAATATCGCTACTGATTTTGCTGTTTCGCCAATACTTGTTTCAACTTTTGTGCCCTGATAGACTCAAACAGTTTATGTGAAATGTTGATCAACAAAATCTCAAACAAAAACTTAACGGACTTTTAACAGAACCGGAAACTAAATCGAACAAAGACAAAATTGTAGTACTGCACTCCATAACAGTCGATCATCCGATCAATAATCGAATGAACGCCTGAACATTTGTGTACTAGTGGAATAATGAATATAGAGGTCGAATTTCTAAGAGTTAGAGCGAGGACAGAGTCCAAGTCTAACTCAAATTCATGACTCAACAAAAATCACAATTTATTTACCATCGGAATTTTTTGGAATTGAATCGAAAAAATATTTATGAATAATGAAATGAATTAATCCCTCGTTAAAGAAACTACACACGCTTTGAATTATTACCCTCCGAAAAAAAACAAAATAAAGATTGAAAGATGAAACTCAAACTGGAATGAGTTTCCGAACTGTAGGCAACAGCTGGGAACTGAGCGGATCTAATTCACCAACGACCTCCACGCACTCAACCGTGGTCTCTAAGCGAACTATGAAGTCACTTTCAACTGCCTTCCGAATTGCTAACAGTTCATCACGCAATTTCGATGTGATTACGGTAATCTACTGAGACGTTGTTTGTCGAACCGCTCTGCTCGTATCGGAAACAGTTACAATGTAGAGGTATCGGAAATTGTTTTCAATAGTGTGAGTTCAAATGAAGGAATAACAACAAAGAGCAAGCGCTAGCTTTTATGCGAACAAAAAGACTATACAACGCACCACGCACTGGTAGCATGTGCAACCATATGTAAAGTAAATCAGCGAAATATTACACGCGACGTTGTGTAAGCAGACGGCAAGGCACAGAACGGTTATTTAAATGGGAATGAATTAACGGTCCTGGAGATATCGTCCTTTTTAATGAACAAGTGTGACTGTGACCTGTAAGGTTGTCATCATTTTCAAGGCCGGGTTTTTCTCACATCTCTGAAACGTGATATCATCTGCAGAGGGTTAAAGACGATTTTACGTCATCTCATTTCACGGTCGACATTTCACGGTCATCTCATTTCACGGTCATTAGCACGTTCTAGGGGCTGCTTTTGTCTTTGTCCGAGTACAGGCTGTATTACATTTTAAATATAATGCTTCGTTTATCCGATTTTGTGCTAGGCGATCATTCTATGAAATCTTAAAATTCGTATCTTGTTACCAAATTACATTTTGCTGTTAATACAAATCATAATGACTGAGTTTAAACCTATCCATGAGTTTAAAAACAGACTTGAATTCCATGAAGTAGAAGAATTGTAAACCTATCCTTGTGTTTTAAAACAGACTTGAATTTCACGAAGTAGGAGAATTGTTAACCTATCCTTGTGTTTTAAAACAGACTTGAATTTCAGGAAGTAGGAGAATTGTCCATCTCTATCGACAGTTCGACGTACAGTGGCAAGGAATGCTACCTGATCCAGGCGAACAGTAACGGTATAGTGGACACCATTCCAGTTGGAACAAACATCACAGCTTACGTCACTCCAAAGTTGGAGAGTTTAGAACACACTCAACACGAATATGTTAACGTAAGTTTGTTTGTCTGTTTGTCTGTCGCTCGAAATGTAAGTTCTTGTTTGGACATGGGTGCATGAAATTCCAGGTTGTAACACGGATGTACTGCGGCGTAAGCTTGATCGTAAATCTACTGAACTATGACTAACAACGATCAAGCAAGCATTATTCGAGATGGTTCTATTTCTAAGATGGAATGACGGAATACAAATACCAAGAATTGAGTATTGAATTATGGAAATGAACAGCTAGTCCACACACTTCTTAACTAATGCCCGGTCCATGCCAGCTGCCAAATGACTAGATCCCAGTCTCACTAGACTGGAAATTAGGAGGCCCACAAAGTCGTCCCCAACTTCCCGGGACAACAGATGATATCCCGACTTGACGCCGACAAACAAACGTGCAGACAACCCTACTTTCCAGCTATATACCCCGTCTCCTATACAAATTACCTGAATTAACTACCTGGCCGTCTGTTACAAATTTACACCCATAATTATCCGGGATTAGTACTGCCTGGTGTCGTGCAAGGTGCAGATAGTTTACATTCCAAGGCCGGGTTGAGGCGCCTCCAAATTCTAAATGGAACTGGGAATTTGGACCTGGAGGACAGACAAAACACACAAGATTATCGTGAATACCAGTCACCAGACAGTCGTGTCATTGGTGGAGCTACTGATATTTACATTTGACAGTGTCTCTAGGACAATTTCCTGTGTTCATGGCGTGTTGTTTAGAAACTGCATCTAGCAGGCTGATTACATGGACAAAATACCAACGGTTAGCTTCAGCAAGTACTGGCAACTATAACAGATATTTGATACTGACTGAAATTGAGATAGTCAAAGTGCGCTTCTTACGACAGACGACTGACTGAATTGGTTCGTGCAGTGTACAGGAGGTCACGTGACGCGCTAATTAGCAGAAGGAGCCCCGGAACTGCATTGTCGTAGTACACAACACCAGTAGCCTGGTGGATGTTAATGTCGTCGGACAGAACCCGACCCAGCTAGTAGTCGGCACTGTCACCACTCAGGTTCTAGATCTGTGTCGTGTTACAATGTTACAGTGTTACGGTTACCTCTTGTGTCTTGAGAGATAATTGAAAAATAACTCGTTTCTAGGGCACATCAGTTCTAGAATCGTTCAATAAAGGTGATACCGAGAAAATCTAAAGTTGCAAATTAAGAATTAAAAAACCAATAGGCAAACTAAGGATTCTGTAGAAATCATCAAGGCTAAATTAAACACCGCAAACACAAGTGTGATAATAGACGAAATAAACCACCAATTATTGTAAGGTTTAAACTCCAACTTGCGGTTTAGTTATCAAGTAACTCTGACGTCAGTCTCCAACAAAGCATGTGGAGAACCTTCTTGAGTTTTCTTGCGGTAAAACATTGGAAACTTAAGAAACTCTGAAGAAAGAGAGAAGACAAAGTTTGTGCCAAAGTGGAAGCTTACAGAAAGAAACGCAGCACGGTCGCTGAATCCGGTTATTGAGTTAAAATTTGTATTTTGTGCACTCCGATAACTCCAAAAGACGTTAACTTTCTAAGTTGAAACATTAAAATTAGATTTCTGACTGAGGACAGAGCTCCATTTAAACGTGGGAGTTTGAAAAAAGAGATACTTCCAGGGAACTATTAAACAGGGAAGGGAAGAAGTGTGGCCTTTGTCCTTACCCAAGAGAGAGGATTTGACGTGGTCATTAGGAGCCAGGACCCTTACCATAAGAAGCAGCAGATTGGTGGGGTAATGAGTTGAGTCACTAGCAGGTAAACTAATAAAGGGCGCTAAGTTTTTATGTGTGTTTACCTTTGTGAGCTCTAAATTTGGAGCAGCTAGTGAAAGAGCATGAGAGCTGAGTTACAAATTTGCCGCTGTTCAACAAATAGAGATGTATTGGTGTAGGGAGATTCGTGTTGAACGTGCGGAACTTAACATGAGGAGTTAAATTAACGACAAAAGCACGCTAAGCAGGAGCTGGGGTAGGAGCTGCTACCGACCAACACGCACCTGGTCTACATACTAATGTTCAACACCTGCATTTCTCCCAGTCTTTAGTACGAGGTCTCTTCATCTCACCCCGTATATTACCCCTCTTCACTACCCCTAAAATATAACTTAACGTCTAAGACAGAGATTGGATAGAAAATAAGATATCGCCGACAAAAACTAAGTGAAGACTGGCTTAGTCACAGGGAGGAGTAACGGGGAGGTGCCTGGACCTAAAGAGAGTAATAGCGACTGATATCCACACCATTCTCATAACCTTCGACATAATTCATACCCCGGCCTGGCAGGCCTACTGGATTGGCCCTAATTAGAGCTAATTTGTTTAGACAGTGTACTTGCGTATCGGAGACTACGTAAATGTAGACTGTACATTGTGGGTGCACTACCTTCTAGAACCATCCTCTAATATCGGCGGAATCTTCTAGAGTATCGTCAGAATCCTCAAGAATAGGCAGCAGTCACTGACTAACTCAAACTTCTAAACTGCAACCACTCTCAGCTCTACCAACTGGAGTTAACCAAATAAATCATGTCTGTCTACAGCAATCGTCGAAAACAAAAATACGAAATACGTTTGTTGGAAAACAATTTTAACCTCAAAAAGTATAATATGAGCAATTGCATAATAATGCTGCATGTTTCATAGAGTCACAAAATAGATCAGAAATAAGTATAATCAGCTGTAATCTGCTATCAATAACGCTGCATGTGTCAGTAGAGCATCAGACAAATGGAGAGTGTACTGTGTAAATATCTTCATTAACCGCCAATTTCTCTTGCATTACGCGTAAAACCGTTTAATTACCAGCCATCAGTTTTGTCTGATTATAAGATCAAAGGGCTTCTCACAAAAACAGTTCGTCGCGACAATCATTGACGGAGACACAAACGTTTTCCTCAAAAATGTTTCAAAAGGCATC
Organism: Mnemiopsis leidyi; assembly: GCA_000226015.1. NCBI lineage: Eukaryota > Metazoa > Ctenophora > Tentaculata > Lobata > Bolinopsidae > Mnemiopsis > Mnemiopsis leidyi. The sequence continues at coordinate 22,704 of JH154442.1, read as the reverse complement.
AAAACACTGTGTCGCAAAAAATATCTTGCTCAAACTCACTGCCTTCCTGAAAATCCGAAAATATGAAATATAAACCATACTTTTACGGGCTAAAATGTTTACCAGTAAAACCGTCCAAAATTAATAGAAATAAAAGTACGGTTGCGACTTGTTACAAAACACTAAAACAGTGACCTACTAGTCTGATATAATCAGACGTTAGCCGATTTGTTAGATTGTAGCACGAGTTTGAAGTTACCAAGGATGCACGTGCCAGATCAAGTAAAGTAGCGCTGGCTGTCTGGCAGTTACAGTAGGCATATTGTTCTGCATTCTTATTCTTATTGCTCTGTCCTTGATGCATGACCGTCGGGAAGTTTATTCCTGACACGCCCCAACACACAACTCTACCATACCTTTCACAGAGTCACAGTCAACAGATCACAATTACCTAACTCATGCAATGCTGAGATTAGGGAGGTTTGCTCAAATGAAGGACTTTACATTTACTGGATTTAATAGTTTTATAGAGGTTGACCGAGACTAATATATTTATCCTTATATTAAATAATGTTATTTTATTACTCAGCATCAAATGCCCTGATACAACGTGGCATCAAAAGACACATGCACTCACTATACACCACACACTGCAAACTACACACTACACACTACACACTACACACTACACACTACACACTACACAACACTATACACTACACACTACACACTACACACTACACACTACACACTACACACTACACAATACACACTACACACTACACACTACACACTACACACTACACACTACACACTACACACTACACACTACACACTACACACTATACACTCCACACTATACACTACACACTACACACTACACACTACACACTACACACTACACACTATACACACTACACACTACACACTATACACTACACACTACACACTACACACTATACACTCCACACTACCAACAAAAGTCGTCACACTCTAGCGATGCTCATCCTGTTTTCAATGAGTCTGACTTTTATCTAGACTTTATCTAATCCGCTACAGACGCCTATATATTCAAATAAGAAACTCGAGCAGACTTTGTTAAGATCAACTTAATGGAAACTTAGTCTACTCCAGAATTCGTAGGTATTGATCGTTCTGACTTCTGCTACTATGACAGAGTCAAGGAAGTATCAAAGTTATCTAAACCAGTTACAGTGGTACATAAACTACCTTTAATTATGGAAAAGATGTACGCATCGCTTCATATAAGTTAGGTGAACTGTGAACAAAGTTAGCAAAAGGACTTAAAAAACTTGTTTAAATGAAGTGCGTCAAGAATGCCCAAGCAAGTGCATAATTGCAAAATCTTAATCTTAATAACCAGTACAAAATATCTAGCCATTTAAAGTTAAACAAACAACACATTGTCCACTCTTCAAGTCCAAAGATCTCCCAACACAAACAACACAAACTTCACACTAAATTCGCCCCCCCCCAGAAATCTTCCAACACAAACAACACTAACTTCACCACCCCTCAAATCCCGGGAAATCATCCAACACAAACAACACTAACTCGCCACCCTCTCAGATCCCGGGAAATCCTCTAACTAAAAGATCAGTGTTGACTCAGACGGAGGAGGGATATCAGCTAGTTCTCACTAAAACTGAGGGTGGAAGTGAAACTGTCACTACCGAGGATTTCACTAACGACGAAATGAGCAGGTTCATTTCAGAGGGTACGTTATTTCGGGTGTTGAAAATTGTTCCTTGATTCTACAAGTATTTAGAATTTACCCTTAGTTATACTCAGTAAAAAGTGTAATACTTGGTAATAAGTGTAATACTATATTAGGAGCAATTTTAGTTTTGCAATGTCCGAGTATTGTATTAAGACTAAGTAATTCTATTTCAGGAGCAAATCTAGTTTTACAGCGCCTGAGTATTGTATTCGGAGTTCACAGTAGGATGAGTTTTAAAGTATTCTCTACAGAGAACACTCTTACTTCAGTTACATATGTGAGTTGCAACTCTTAAATAATTCAATGTATATAATAACAGTTTTTACCTTATAGAAGTTATAAAATATTGCTCCTATTGCAGATTAACCACTCCTTAAATTTAATAACTCCGCGTTTGTTAATGTCTTAACAAAAGTAGCACATCAATTAAGTCGATTAGCTTTAAATAAGGTATAAGTTATATTATCAAACTCAGTTTAAGTTGAACGACGTATAACAAGGTGCAATAAAAGAGCTATGTGCTTAAACGAAAAACATCGACGGTAAACAGATAGTACCAGAATTCAGAAATGCTAGTAGGACTTGTTAGTTAATTGGAGCTATCGTCACCTATTGTTTAACTTTAAGTTTGGTGCAATTTCATCCGTTCCGTCGGTCTTGTTCACGGGCTCTTCCAACAATACTTCCGCTCTTGTTCACCAATCACCAACCGTTTCTGCTCCGTCTTGAGGGGGATGTGTAGGGACTACATTTAACACAACACTAGGGCATGTTCTCTGAAGATTAAGCAATAAACTTGTGTTTCAGTCGAGTTTTTGAGGAGTACTTACTATTGCGTTTTTAAGTGGTGCAAGCGACGGTGATTCGACTTATTTAACAGAGATTGACAAATGAGTATAATGAAAATTAGTGGATTGCATCATCTAGTTTTCATAAAGGTATTAGGTATTACCTATTGCAACATCTTTTTAAGAAACAAATCAGAGATAGTAGAAGATAGATGATAGAATATAGATAATAGAAGATAATGCCACGCTTACTGTTAGTTTAACGACTAAAGTTTTCAACGGGAGATAAAAAAACGTTAGTGTAAAAACTCAAACTTGTGCCATAAAGCCTACAGAAAAGTTAAATTGGAGATGTTGATTTTCTAACTCAATTCATTGTCAGTCCCCGATCGAGTCGAACACAGTCTCGATACAGAACGTTACCCTAGAGACTATTGGAATCGAGCGCTGTGTTGATAACGGCCAAGACGAGCAGCCCACCACATGGAAAATCTACTTCCTCTCTGACGGGTATGTGGAGAGGTTTATTTAAATACGAATATCAATCAATTTCCATCAATTGTCTATCATTAAGACGATTATGACAAGACATTCATATATCACCCTTGTATTTGTCTCGTAGCCTGGAAAATAACGACACGAACCACAACTCTCGATCAAAGCGGTCCGAAAACAGCCAGTCAATTCACACACCAACCTCGGTGTAATATTTTTAGACCTGTGTCACGTGCTCCTTCAATTTGAAGATCTTTAACAAGTCTACGAAGCGTTATTGTAGTAGTTGCTGACCACAGGTCCGGCACTTCATCAAGTTACGTTAGCTCGCACGATCGTGATCTCCTCTCTTTAAATCTTAACAACCTCAAACTTGGACGTGCATATCATTATGTGTTTACTTTGAGTTTAAGTTTACCATCAAATAGTCTCAACATATCATTAGAGTGCATTTCTAGTGCAGTGATTGAGTGATATTGGTTTGCAATTTGAAGATCGTTGAGTAAAGAGGCCGTGTGTTTCTCGGCATCGGTTTTTCCCAGTTTCAGCGTACCTCAGTTCCCAATTTAGGTTTCCTGCATATAGAGATAAACAACAACTGTAAGTATTTCACTTTCAGCCACATGTATACCCGCGCCCAAGTCGGATCACCGGTTTACATGAAGATTAAAAACATTCCTGAAAACTTCATCAAAGACGATGGTAATCACATTAGATGTACTATTATTTATCAGTTGAACGTCTATGCAGTTTTTACCTAACCATTGTTTTAAAAAACATCTTCTCTGTAACATATTTCAATTTGTACATCTTTCAATTGAACCCCTCTGTAGTTTCTATTTAGATTTAATCATTTCCTTACGTCTTACGAAGCCGAGTAAAAATCACCTGCAACTGTCACTCTCCCCGTATCAGATGCAGACTGGGTGTTTCCCGATTTCGGTAAAGGAGTGCTCCACTGGGAGGACGACATTGAGATGCTCTCTCAGTTCCTGGACAGGAAAGAAGAACTCCAAGAAGACCATGTAAACTACATGAAGAGACATCCCGAACTTAAAGCTATACTGGGGGACTTCTTACAGGTTAGGCTTACATGGTGTTTTTGGCTCAATTCCCTAGTTTTTCATCATTCCGATTATTGTCCTCATAGAGCTTAATTTAGATTTTCTGAACTTGGTATTTACTGTGTTTTTGAAAAGAGAGATATGAAGTTTGTAAACAGTAAAGCTTGTTAACAATGAAGCTTGTAAACAAGCCATTGATACAATTTTTAGTCTGTTGCCACTTCTTACATCATTGTTATCATTTGGATTTGATGTCAGTTAATGAATATAATTAATCATCAGATAATTTTACATTCATTGATCCTCAGTTCCTGTTGATGAGGAAGCCAAGTGACGTGATTGAGTTTGCAGCAGATTTTTTCTCCTCCTACTCAGCCACAGCAGAAATGAAGCCCTCATTCGCACATTCCAACTTTGTCAATAAATCCGCCATAAGATCCGATTGATCTGCAATCCCAGCAATAACCTAAACCGCTATGATCTATTTGAAGCACCTATCTATCTATTTGAGACTAACTGAAATTTTATCTTCCGGTTTTACTTGAGTTCTAGTTTTCATTTCTCTATTGTTTGGTGTGCGCCTGTACAATTTTAAAGAAATCGAATAGTGCATACCCAATACCGCCAATTGTTTAATGTTAAGTTGATGTCTATTATGCATTGATTAAGTAGATGTGCCATGTAAGTTTAAGTAATTTGAGAAGCATTTGTAAGTTGAAGTTCATGTTAATGTTTGATAAACACTGTAAAGTAACTGTAAGAATTTGGTTATTTGATTTCCCACTTTCTAAATCTGATTGTTAATAACTGGTAAGCCCTATCGTAACACAAATGAAAACACTACCGGGCATCAGACAAAGACTTGCAACCTGCCATAGCCACCTGTAAATAACCCATACAATAGAATTTAGTATTTTCTAACAGTAATGCTAATAGCAATTCTATTTGTAAATATGATGAAGTGTAAAATGTATTTAGGTAAAACTAAAAAAACTTCTATTTCTCTACTGTTACCATTGTTGATTCACTTAGTTCATAGTTGCTTATCTTGTTTGTAATAATGGTTAGACCAGAAGGGTGTCATGTTACAATAACAAATGAAAAACTTGTCGCGTTGATTGGTGCTACCCGACTCTCGCAGCTCAACGCTGAACGTTAGAACCAAGAACGGTAAACGGCTGGTCCAAATTCGTACAGGTCGCAAGCGATACTAGGTGCGTTGCTCTAACCAGAGCCCTTTTGCGCACGTCTCATAAACACGGCCTGGGTGCGTAAGCACCTGGTTAGGTGAAACTGAAACAGGTATAACGTGCAACTGCAGTGAGCTTGTCTTGAACAGCAGCGCGCGCACCCTCACATATTTTTATTTTCGAATGGGGGTCGGACAAAATCTTGCTTTAACCATAGCCCTTTTGCGCTTGTACAGCAGCGCGCACTCTTCCGTCATTTTATTCGCTTCGAATGAGGCCGAGGGTCTGACAAAGTTAGACAATTTTGCACGCGGCGTAAGCACTTGTCTCACGTGCTTCGCGCGCGCCGGAGGCTGCCGCTTCGCGGCAGCGGGGCTATGCAACGTGTAGCAAGTAAGCACATGGTTAGGTCATAGGTGAAAACCTTGACAAGATAGTTTGCCTCGGGCGCGGCGCCCGGCAACGAGATAAAATCCGTTTACCACTCTACCGTTCTAAACTTTGAGCTCTAGCTGCGGGAGTCGGTTATCGCGGTGACAAGTTAAACAAAGCCTGTCTGACTTTATATTTATGCGACCGCGACCCTTATTCCATATTCGAAGCGAATAGATATAATCTTGTTTCACGTTGTGACCCTTTGCGCGCGCCGGAGGCTCAAGGCTGCCGCTTCAACGGGCGATGCGCGTCTAAAATTTCTTCGCCAGGCCAGAAATGCGTGACAGCGCGTGATGGCCGCGACAGTAGGTTATCAACCTACAACTGCCGCTTCGCGGCAGCAGGGCTATGCAACGTGTAGCAAATATAATCGGGGTCTGAGGCATTACGTTTCAGCCTTCGTCCAACCCTCATTCAAAGCTAAAGCGTTGTCGAGATGTTGTCGCGGTGATACCCGACTCACGCAGCTAAAGCTGAACGTTTCGTTAGAACGTTAGACGGATATAATCTCGTCAATCGAGATGTTACCCGACCCCATCTCGTCAACTAAAGCGAATAAAGACTAAAATGTGATTAATGAATTTATTACCATAGACGTTGCTGTTGGATGGGAGCAAATGGATGTTCATTGTTAATGTAGGTTTTCACACGATGTGTGTTAAGGCCATATCTGATATTTTTGGTGAACTTCTACATTAGATGAACCCTCTCTAATTCAGTTTTGCATATAGTTTTTATATTTTTATTTTTTTGGTGGCTCGTTTATCATTATGTACATTTTGTTAGCTGTAATACTCAACTGTGACCAGCTGTCAGCTATTTTTGTGTTTGAGTTGCTGAGTGAGAGTCCTTATTTAGCGACGTATAGAGAGTAACTCGGCCTCGATTGAAATTACAAGTTCCCTGATTACAGTGTAGTGCACTATAAATTGTCCTTTTAACTACTGTCATCTTGATTTCTTCATTTATCTTCCAGTTGGTCCAGTTCAATTTGATGACTGATCCATATTTCAGCAACAAGGATAACTGTATGCATACCTTTTTTAAAGCCCCTAGTGTAAGAGACGTCTGTATCGGTAAGAGCAGGTTTTGCGTGACATCACTACACAGCCTCAAGGCATCTACCGCTAACCTGAAATTGTGTGAATAAAAATAATGTTAACCAAATAAATGCGATATATACACATTAACCGGTTGTCTATTTCTGTGAAAGATTATTCAACTTGATCTGTGTTTCAGTATTGAAGCTTTTCTTGGATACATATTAAATACATGCACAATTCACATGTGTTCTCTGTTCAGATAACTTAAAGAATTCTTTTACATCTCATACTTCAGCCATTCGAAAATCAGACTCAGGAAAGTAATTTTGTCATGCAGAACTTAATGAATTAATAGTAGATTGTTCAATGTTCCTCGTCTTTCATACCATGATACGGGAAAATCAGCGGTCGCCTGACACAATTAAAGCAGCCGGAATTCTTGTTCATATCAGAGCAGGGACTTAAACATTTTTTACATTATCTGAGTAAGTGCCATAAAATAAAATAAAAAAGAGTTTGGGTAGCTTACTGGTTATAGTGCAACAGTCTGGATATCTGGAGAATGTGGGTTCGATTCCAGCATGGAAATTGGTCTTTAATCTTAAGGATTGAGAGCGTCCAGAGACGCTTTACGAGGATGATTGAAGGGGTAGGCCTGCTTCCTTACTCTGAGAGGCTGCAGGTTATGCAGCTGACAACTCTCGCTGAGAGACGTTCGAGAGGTGACCTGATTGAAGTTTATAAAGCCAGCCATGGCTTATCCCAGTTAGCTGGTGTTCTGAATTTTAGTCGATCTGGATTAAATGTGATTTGTAAGTGTAAAACTAAAGCTTTGGGAATATGTGGTGTAGGACATTTTTGGGAAATCTCTGATGAAGTTTTGAATAGAATAGAAGGTGTAAATTATTTGGAGAATAAGTTAAAGCATAATATTTATCTTAAGGATAATCCTATTGTAGCTCAGAAGAGATTTATAAACATTCATTAGATTTTTCATATCTTAAAAGATTTTTAACAATTTGTAAATTTACTTAGATATTTTGTGTGATTATGTGTGATGATGCTGGCGTCATTATTTATTATTTATTTATTTATTTATATAAAGTCCCCTAGCCTTATTTTTCAACCGGTCATTTGATTAATTCACATGCCAGATCCTGTAGCTATGCTTGAACACAACCACAGATTTACAGTCTATAAAATAGAATAGCGCTTTGACCGCAACTTAAGCCTTGAGATGAACTACCTTACAATATAAAAACGGCAACATATACACTGCAAAATCTCTGTCATATTTTAATATCATTTGAGCGTTTTTGGCACACCTGTGCATTTTAAATAGGTGTGCCACTATATTATGAAAGTCTAATTTATTGTTTTATTTATCATAACTGCTGATTAAAATACTGTATGTTTTAGGGCAATGCTCACTCCAGAAGATGATCTGGAACTGTTAAATAACGAAGGGCAAGCTGCTGATGAAAGTAAGTTTGCATCTTTTTTCCTTGGACCAACATATAAAGCTATCAAGGATATTGTATGGGCTACTGGTGTAGTCATCATATGTTTATGTATAGCAGCCTTGATTTTCACCTACACAGAGAGGAATTGGGAGATATTGGACACTTCAATTGGTGAGGGTGAGTGGGACCATAGTTTCATAGATGGTGGCAAATCCCGTGATTTGAAAAGCAGATATAATATTATTCATGAGGCATTGAGCGGCAATCTTACAGATATTGCTAGGTACAAGGATTTAACCAATCAAATGTGTCTCTTGAAAAGAAATGTACATGAATTCATGTGGCACTACGGTGGGTCAGTTGATTATGTCATTTCTATTCTCACAACAGCTGGTTGGGGTGTTCTGATACCCGTTACTGCAGGAGGGAAATTCTTTACAATTGTCTACTTCTTGGCAGGAATTCCAATTATTCTTCTCTTTCTATACTCTCTGGTTGACATAGTGGACACTGTGTTTACCAAACTGAGGAAAAACCTTGCAGACAGGATCAAAACCTACGAAGCCAATCCAGATGGCTGGGCCCTGTACTCTGTCTGTGGTATACTGTTGGCTTTGCTGACACTACTGGTCCTCTTGTGTTCAGGAATATCTGCTAGGCGTGAATTTAAATGGGCAACTGAGGGCTCTGACTTCGTTCCAGGGTGGGCTGATGATGGAAAGCAAAATTGGGTTTATTGGGATGCTTTTTACTTTCAGATCATCTCCATGCTGACAATTGGTTATGGAGATTTTCACCACCGTGCATATGATAATTCCTTTGGGGCATGTCAATTCTTTTTTGTTTTCATTCCTATATGTCTATTTCTGGCACTCTCCAAGACAATAATGAACCAGCTTAAGGAAAAGAGAGCTCAAAAACCTGGAAATACTGCAGGCCATCAGTAATTTTAATGAAAAACCATAATTATAATTTTATTATATTCTAGGTTGTACTAGCAGTGCTTTTCGATAAAAAATAACCTGTTATATTAATTTCGAAGAGACACATTAGTATTTATTCTCAACGTGTTCACAAAAGATAACAGTATTTAGTCATGCAAAGAAAAGTAATACCTATATGAATATCTGCTGAGCCTAATAAAGAAAAGCACTCTGTTCAGCATGCTATATGCATAATGGTTATATTGCTCTGAATCATCATTTAACACCCTGAGCCAAAAATTATAAGTTTTAAAGTTCATGACAAAGAAAAAAGATGACAAGGTTTTAAGGCACTGATTGCTTTTAACATAATAAAGATTCCTTATCTTAACTTTTTACATTATTTTATTAGTTATATTTAGAGATATGTTAATTACGGACTGAATGAGGTGGTTTAGTAGTTCATGAATACTTGTTGAGTGTTTGGTCACTAGTTGTCTTTTGCACTTTCCTGATGACCTGGCAACTTTTATTACCTTTTGGACCAAATCGTCAACATCTGTATGCTTAGGCCTACAGCACTGTCTACTTTTCTTTTCCTCTAAAATAAGAATATGCTTCTCTGTTCACGGTTTGCAATGACCAGTCCATAATCAATGTCAATGCTTAACAAATACCTCTAGACATTACAATTTATTATGTAAATAGGTTTACAGATTACATAATATATTGTCAGAGCATGAGTTTGAAAACAATGTGATTTTTAGAATTTTTAGGTTCGAGTTTGATTAAGTCAATTTAAACCGAATGATGGTAACAGAAAATTGTAAAAACTTTGTGATGAATTATTTTTGTGGCATACAATTTTGCGAAATTTGAATAGTTTGAAGGTTTGAATTTTAATTTACAATCTTACTGATTTTATTTTGATTACTTATTTTCTTTCATATCTATGTAAATAGCATATTTAATAAATTGATAGGTTGTGATCATATATGATGTTTAAGTATTATATATCATCAGTAGTTTAGTGAAGTTATATTAAATTTTTGATTTAATATTCAGTATTGCTGCTTTATCTGACATAGAAATGATTTCTACAAAAGTAGGTCCTCAAACTGAACCTGGCCCTTTTTGATCCTGCTCAAATAATGACTGTTCCGTGAAAGGCCCAGTAAATGGGGATTTTTCTGTATTGTGTATTGTATACCTTATCATATTTATAACAGATTATAATATTACATTCATCAAAATTGGCGTGTGTTTCATTGAAAACTATGTTTTAAACTGAATTATCTCTGTTCAAAGTATTGAATAATACTAATTATATAATTCAGGGCTCTCATTAATTTCTTTACCAAATATATTTATATAGCAGAAGCAGTAATAAACCCTCAATTTCCAAGCTTCATGAATGGTGGTTAATGGTCTTGACGAGTACATCAGTGTGAAATGTAAGCAGTGTGTGAAGTCTGTCCCCATCTGTCCTAAACCTGGCACACGATATGTTATAGACGGATGTTCATTTGTCTCCAGTGTCTTTAAGCAGACAAGCTGGATATTTGGTGGTCAATGGAAGGAGATTAAAGATGTGATCGAGACGTTTGTTATCAATCTACTGGGGGAAGGTTGTGATGCTATCTTTGTCATGCCCCATTGGGCTGACGCTTTAACTCCTACTGACTTGAAGAATATCAAAACCGGTCTAGATTTTGTTTCAGTCAATCAGAGACTCCCAACAGCCCTTGATTTCTATCAAAACCCTCCCTGTGCCTATTTTGTCGTGGCTCAGGTATTGAAGGCTTGCCGCGTGGAGGTGATTTGTTCAATCAGCGATTTTGAGTTCGAAGTAGCTGCATGGGCTAAAATTAAGGGTTGTAACGGTATTATATCTGAAAACAATGAGTTCGTTGCACTTAAAGGGGTGCCTCTCTTCAGACTGAGCTCTCTGGATTTTCAACAACACACCATCGACTACATAGACAGATTCCTCCTAACTAAGAACGTTGGTCTAAGAGAGCATCACATGCCACTGTTATCATGCTTGTTGGGGAACTCTCTTATTCCACCTGAGATGCTCCAAGCATTCCACAAGAAGCTCCAGTCGGGAATGCAACCATCCGGTCTCAACCCTGTTCTTGACATCATGCCTCGGATTTGCATGTACGTCCGTCCTCAGACCACTCAGTACAGCATGCTCGCGCGCACTGCCCTCGCGGATGAGAACAAAACAAACTTTCTGCAGGCGATAATCAGTAGGTACATTTTGTCTAGTGTCGATGATACTTGGAATCCTTACCAAGCACCAGACGACAGCTCCATTACTTATAACAGCACTCAGGTAGCAAATCATTTTAAAAATGTGTTTTACAATTTTATCTCATTTTTGCATAGAGTAAAAAAGCTCGACTCGTTTGATATTTTATCAAAATTGAAACCTTTTTCGCAAATTCTGTTCATGGTTTTATTATTGTGTAAACCTACTTTTGCCTGATAATATAAAATGACATAATTAAATAGCTAACATTGATCAAAATATGTACAAGATTGTGACCATTTATTGAATTAATGTCTGACGAATCCTAATGAAAAACACACTTTGTGTGTAACACGGCCGTACCTCATTTCAGATATATGAAGAAGCAGTTAAGAAGCAGCTAAGTTGCGAGTCAATACCATTTGTATACGGAGTTCTAACCAGCTACCTGTATGAACAAGGTGTTACTCTAGAACATGGCCCCCTCACATCCTCCTTCAACCTGTACCGACCTCTCCGCAAATCATGCTACAGCATCATCATGGGCAACGCTGCATCCGTCACCGAAAAATGTATCGCTAGTTCCTTAACCGTTGAGACGGTATCATGTGAAGAGTTCAATTTGAAAGGGAAGCCGGTGAAGTTGGAACGTCTGCAGAAGACAAAGAGAGAGAATCTGAGATGGGGCACGTTTGTTAAGTGCGCTAAAGTAACGTTCAACACTAACCTTGCGCGGCAGCTCCCTCCCCAGTACTTGGGTTTGTGTTGTATCCTCAATTATTGGTGGCATAGCCCTCTGATCCACCTAGCTCAGTGGGAGCTTCACGCGTTTTTAGCCCAGGCGGTGTCTCAGTATGCCGCCGATGTTGCCTCTCTAAAGCGCGTACTCGTCACGATCGTTAACATGCGGGCTATAAACCTGGCACTTCAGCTTGCTCGTGGTGCTGAAGCTTTGTTACAGATCGCTGCTGTCACATGTCTGGATCCAGGACCCTTTATGTTACACAATTACTTTGATGGAAAATTGTTCAGTTTCTACTACTACTTGTCTGACAAGGGTGCCACTGTTGAGAAACTTTGTGATGAGCAGCCGGATAGAGTTGAAATGTTCAACTTTCTGAAGATGGTCGTACAATCTGACAACTTGTCTATCGATGAGGAGGAGGACGAGGAGGCAGATTCTGAAGATGAACGCAAGACAAAGGGGACAGGTAATGTCTCAATAGTTCCAGAGTATGAGGCGATATCCGATGACGATGAGGACGGGGTAGAGGTTGAACCTGTTACAGATGATGATGAGTTGTTTGATGCTGCCGTCACTGGCGTTGCTTCTAAAATAAATGATGTTGTAAGTAAGACTGAACCTGTTGCTGCTTCTATGGAAACAGAAGGGACTGCAGATCTGCTAAATAGCAATCAAAATAGACTCAGAACTCTGGATAGGAAGGATTCAACAAACGGTGCGGTGGGAGAGATGCTGAAACTGCAGATGACGAGTCCTGATGCGGTTGTGAGATCCAGATTTCCTAGTTTCCCATCTGTTTCTGAACAAACAGAACAAAATGTTTCTGAAACAGAACCTGTAAAGTCTGTTGAAGACGACCCGTCTGTGGTTAAACAACTGTTCCCCATCAATGGTAAAGAAACAGACAAGATAGGACGAACGAATAACGGGCACGAGGGCTGTGTCAACACCGAACCGGCACCCCCTGGTCTAGAAGAGTGTCCACCTACACTACCTACCCCCAACACGGAGACAACTAACTCTACTGAGTTAGAGTTCAAACCTCGCATACCTCTACCTCCCCTGCCCGACCCCATGCCTCTGTACTGTGACCCCTTGTTCGGTAAAGGAGGAGGAGATGTGAACACCTACACTCCTCCACCGGTCAGATACAAGCGACATTCCGATAAAGAGAATCGTGGGAGTAACCAGGTGGGAGGACAACCTGTTTACTCGGTAGTAGGACCTCAGGGCGTGGTAACTGCTACTTCTGAGAACTCTGTCAAGAGGCACAAGAGTGAGGAGTCTTAGATCGCAGACAGTATTAGTCGATATTTGACTGTAGCTATCAGGTTTTTTATGTATGTTTGTTGAAGACAAATCCAGAGATAAATTTAGGTTGAACGATTTAAACTTATTATCTTATTTAATTACGTGAAGTTGATAATCATAGCTGATGTAATAAGTTTGTAGTCTCTTACTCGTACATAGAAAGAGTTTTTAATTCTTTAAGATATTTATTTCTATCTAACTTAAACCAAATTTTCTCGAAGATCGTCTCTTTCATTCCCAACGTTCTTGAAAGATCAAAAGTTACATTTTTGGGAAGTTATCTGTTTTATGGATATAAACATGTTGATTTGTGGAAAATGGGAGACAAGTGGGAGCACTATTTCGTATATTGTTTTGCTATCGTATGCTATGTTCTCTATTTCTACTTAAGTATCTTAGTGTTTGCAATTATTGTCTAAGTGCTAATACTGAATACTATATCATTCAGAAGCTATCACTGAATTTTTGTGAGGAATCTTTCATAAATGCTGGAATGGTCTATTTTGCCGCATTTTCCCTCTTTTATAATCAAAATGAGCGAATCGTTTATATTTTTTGATAAATTCTTCACAACTTTCATTCATCCGATTGCTCAAATATGCAATAAGAACTGTGACCCTACCCTTAATATTTTTACTAATTGTTGTTAAGTTATAACCTTATTAAGTTATTGAAGTCATATTGTCTCCCTTCGCCTACTACATGCAGTTGATTTCAATAAAAAGGAGGATATCGCAGAAATGAGACATAAAATTGGAAAAAAATTCACAAAGATATCACAATTATTCAAATGTGTGTCAACTTTGACGTTAAACAAAAGTTGCAAGTTTCCTTAATACTGCCTCCATTAGACGAAATACTTCAGTGTACAACGTCGATAGAGATTAAACAGCTGTAAATACCACACTGTCCTTATCAAGGCGGAATTAGAGTTTTCGAACTCCGAAGTAACCATCGCCATGTTGGCCTTTATACTTGGTGAGTATTCTGGTGTTCTCTGGTTGATATTTTATTTCTTAATTTCACTAGAAGATATTCATACATAATTCTTCTTTCGTGCTTGTTCTATTTCCTTATGCTATTGCGACGTTTCAGTTGCACAATCGCCCTGGAAGAATGCAGAGAAGTAGACAGTTTCCGACTAATTCGAGAGATAAGCCAGGATATTTGACCCAAATCAGTGTTGCTGTATTAATGAGTAAACAGGTGCGATGTATATATTTGTTGTCGTTGTTCGAATGGAAGGTTCCAGTAAATATGTCGAATTCTAGTGAGATGGTTTTGTCCTTCTAAGGTGTACGCTCGGGAACGGTCTTCGTTTCCAAAAATATAGACGAGTTGATGAATCCGAGATTTTGTATCCAAATTTTATCCACTTTGTAATTTGTATCCATGGGACAAAAGTGGGACAAAATTGGGGCAGTGCTTTTTTAGGGTTGGCACAGTATGATAATCTATTTATTTGATTGTACGTGGGTAATATGACTAAGTTCTACACCATAGGGCCCTCAAAAACGTTCTAGAGTGCTCCTGCAATGTTTTGGCCCTCTAAAATGTCCGGAAGGGATATTACTGGGTGGATACATTTGTCCAAAATATGTCCCCGGAGTATCCGAGTATTTTGTATCCACTTTGGGGACAGTAAATTAGAGACATTAAACTGTTCATTTAGTTCTAAGAGCGGTTCTGGGTGGTTAGTATGGTTGATGCTGACATGCTGTGGCCTTAAAAAACGTTCTAGAGTGGTCCTGGTTCCTGGAATGAACGAAAATGAACGAAAATTTCAAAGTCTCCGAGACGCCCCAAAATGACTTGGTATCGGTTTATATCGATATTAGAAGTGTCCTTGCAAAGTTTGGACTTTGGGCCCTCTACAATATCCGGAAGGGGTCTTAGTGGATGGATACATTTGGGTACATGGATACATGTCCCCGGAGTATCCGAGATTTTGTAACACTTTGGGGAAAGTAAATTGGGGACATTAAACTTTGCAGGGACACTTCTACAGGGCCGTAGCTAGGATTTTGAAATGGGGGGTCAGCTTGCGAGCGAAGCAAGCAAGCTACAAAACTCGGCGCGAAGGGCCGAGCCCATGCGGGGTTTGGGCGCAGCCCCCAACGGGGTCCAGGGGCAGAGCCCCTTGCCGGGGGCTAGGGGGGCGGAGCCCCCGGAAATTTTAGCAGAAATACAGGTAGAAAGACCATTTTTGTCAACTATCAACAAAGCAGAAAATCGAGGCATCTTGAGGTGTTGAAGCAGGCCAATGCCCATACAGAAGCTGTGACTATC
>JH154437.1:15095-26244 GCA_000226015.1 Mnemiopsis leidyi | reverse complement strand
CAGGTGCGACAGGGTTTAACTGTGAAGAGGGGAGCCGGGCTGGTAGGTTACACCGTTGTAGTGGCATGTCATGGAGATCCCTGCTGACTGTTGGGAGGCACCCTGAGGTATGGGGCGTGGGTCAGCAGAGAAAATTTGTACAGCAATATCGAGAGGGAGAGGGTTGAACCCCCCCTCTCTCCCCCTTTTTACTCTTATCCTGGTTTTAAAAAGCCTTTAATACTGAAGATGAGATGAATACGATGGGCTATCAAGGAACAGGTCACGAAACAGCCATAATTTAACCATATTAGTTTCAAACACTGCAACCTAAGAGTATAGACTCCGTCCCTCCCCCACTGACCTGTCTACAATCCTCGTCAAAGTGACACTTCACTACTGAACCAGATTTACACGTACAGACCCTACATTTGGGCAGTCTGAAGGTCTGACCTAGAGTGTACTTGAGTCCAGCCCAGGTACACAGTTCCGGCTTCTTATCTCCTGAGGTGAGATTGCGTCAGTTGTAGCCTGTCGGAATAGACAGGTGTGTCTTGGCCTCGGTCACCTCTTATCAAGAAATATTCAGGACTGAGTTAACCGTTACGTCATTCGAGGCACTTAAAATATGCCAAATTTTCATGCTGAACAATTGACGTCCAGAAATTCGTAGAGCTTTTGTGACACGGCGTTGCTTTTCTGGCTGTTTTAGAGTTAAAATTAAAGAGATAAAACCGAGCCAACTAGAATGTCTTATCATACATCGATACTTGATGCGGATGTGGTTCTGAAATTTGAACCAGACTTTACCAAAGAGATAGCAATATAGATCAGAAAGTATTCCGATTTCTTATTAGATTAAATCCAAGCTCCGACTACAGTTTCGTGGGGCAGTTTTACTCTAGAACTCAAAGATTTACGATGTAATAGTTACTGTCTACTTTGGTGTTCCTCTTTAGGTAGAAAAGACGTAAAAACGGGGAGGAATATAAGCACCCTTGGTCTACGAAAATCACACGTTTCATTCTAACTTTCACTTTCACATTCACTTCCACTTTCACTCACCATGACCAGGTTTGCACTCGGCCCTCTTCTGACAGAGGAACATCTTGTGAGGCTTCCTCCGGCAGATGCAGTTGTAACACTGCTTTAGCTGGAGGGTGTGGTCGTACTTAGCAAACTGTCCCTTGTAGAAACACCCGTATTTGTTCCTAGTGAGGGGAGATCATTGGGAATTTTGTAATTTCATCTCCTAGTTTCGTTCCCGAATTTTTAAGTTTCATTCTTCAGTGCAACTCATCATTCTTTACGGTTAATACGCTGCAAGGATCAGATAATATGAAATTTGAATAATCTGTGATTTCTCTGAGGGCGAGGTCTAGTTAGACTTAGCCGTATAAAAATTTAAAAGGGCGTGTTTTTCGTTATTGAATCATTAGTAAATATTTTTCAGCGTACAGAAGTTAAATGATTTTATCTGTACTACGTAAAATAGTCTATTTAATTTTTTAATATTTTCAATCTACCCAAATTTGGGTGAGATATCGTCCGTAGAAAGTGCACTAAAAATGAGTGGCAATGCTGTACACTCACAGTTAAGTACCTGAACACATCCTCAGTTTTATCGACAACTGTTTTAGTGTGGCTATTACTTCCACTATGAGTTTTAGTGTGGCTATTACTTCCACTATGAGTTTTTAGTGTGGCTATTACTTCCACTATGAGTTTTAGTGTGGCTATTACTTCCACTATGAGTTCCACCTTTGTTCCCACTGCTCAATCCACCATTGCTATGTTCAGTGTCCTTTCTATAGTCAATGGGGGTCGGTTCTGGCAGTTTTTTGTGGCACCTAAAACGAGAAAAAACTAAAAAAAATATTAATATGTTGAGAATTAGGAATATAACAAATTTTGCAATACAACACGGGTTGATAATAATGCAATTAGATTGACTTGAAATTTGAAATGCATTAAATGCAAAAAAACTTCATAATGAGAAGAAATAGAATGGAGGATATTTTTAAGCACTAAATAGAATAGAAATATTCTGTAGCACTAAAGATAACTTAAAAACAAATTGACCTAATGACAGCTCCACCAGCTACTTTAGCGCAGATACAGGTCCTGCCATGCTCCACCTTAACAACCTCCCCACTGTAGTAGCCTTCTCCTTTGTAGCGACACACTTTGTCTCTGTCCTCCTAAAACCACATTTCTCTGTCAGGTAATTCTAATACATACAATATATTTTCTGTCTTCACTTCTTATACTCTTATTTTCATTAAAACTTTTAAGGTAAATCAGCGATTTATCGATAGCAAAAAAAGAAGTAGAACATGAAATAAGTTTTATTTTAAGAAAGTCAGTTTTAACGTTTTTTCCTATAAACAGTACCTCTGCGGAGTGGACGACTTTAGTTTCTGACTTGCAAGCTGCAGTTTTATGGCAATAAAAGGTAGGGACTGAGCCGCGCGGGACGCACGTGCAAGTCTGACATTTGTTAACTAAGATTGAATGATAGAACTTGACAGGGTTGCCATGGTAGAGACAGTGAGATCGAGAAGAGGAGACAAAGTCTGTGCTAGGGACTGAGATATCGGGTTTCTTTGAGGCAAAGTCAGCTGCTTTCCGGAGACACGCCTCGTCTGTCTTACAGACTATTTTACTGTGCCCACCGACGGTCGTGCCTGCAAATATTACAGTTCGTTTATTACAACTGTTAAAAATTGTGGGGTGGAGATCAATCTTAATAAAATAGTAGTCACTCATCAAAATAGTTAGTCACATTTATCCCAACAATAGAATGACAATGTTTAAAATTAGCCCTGTGCCCACTAGCCCTACTTACATGAGCAGAGCTGACATCCAGCCACTAGAGATCGTCCGAAAGGCATCTTGTAACCCTTATACAGACAGTAACCCCTCAAGCAAGCATTGTCAATCTGACATCTCACTGTAGCTGATCTTGATGTTCCTGAACAGCTACAGACCTGGGTAGAAGTGCATTTTTGTTTCAAAGAGGTGAGAGTTTGGATAGTTTATAAAGATAAAGAAGATAATGAGGTAAAATATTGAAACAGACTTTAGTCGAAGTTGTAACATAAATTGACATAGATTTGGCATTGAATTCGAAGCATAACCTAAAAACCTTTTTACATATTAAGCTGTTTCTGAACGAACCTTGCACTTGGAGATACGTGATTGGGAACCGAAGGGAATGACAGTTCCCTGATAGTTACACCCATGTGAGTCGACACTATAACCATGCCCTTTAACCGCCGGCCTCTTCATGTTTTCCAGAACACATTGCCTGGTGAATTGTAGGGAGGGTTAGAACTTGATATCTCCTTGGATAATTATATAATTTTTCAACTCCAGTTCAATATTGAACCCCGGGAAATACTTTGGAGGAATTAACATGTTTGAGGAATGAGAATAAAATTAAGTAATGGTAAAGAAACAAAACTAAACATGTTGAGGAATGAGAATGAAATTAAGTAATGGTAAAGAAACAAAATACTTAGGATAAATTACATGTTTGATGAATGAGAATAAAATTAAGTTATGGTAAAGAAACAAAACCAAACATGTTTGAGGAATGAGAATGAAATTAAGTAATGGTAAAGAATTAACGTGTTTGAGGAATGAAAATGAAATTAAGTAATGGTAAAGAAACAAAACCAAACATGTTGAGGAATGAGAATGAGAATTAAATTAATGGTAAAGAAACAAAACTAAACATGTTTGAGGAATGAAAATGAAATTAAATTAATGGTAAAGAAACAAAACTAAACATGTTTAAGGAATGAGAATTAAATTAAGTAACGGTAAAGAAACAAAACTAAAGCAGACCTGTCGGTGTGACACTTGAGATGAGCAAACCCGTCCCGGGCAGTACAGTGACACACGTTACACTTACTCACAGTGCAGCTGTCTCCAAACCGCACCAGTCTTCCGTGATAGTAGCAACCTGGTCAGTAGCTTTCGTTAGCTTATTATCTTATCTGAGATCAAAGGGAGGCTTCTGGCCATTTAAAGCGATCGAGAAATTGGTAATAGTTAAGTCCAAGAATGAATTAGTAACGAAGACAGTGGAAAACAACAATTACCTTTATGACCGGCGTGAAACACAGTCCCACTTGATCGTACCACTCTTACACCGCGGTAGTTTCTGGAAAGAAGAGATTACGCAAGGAAAAAAATTTTCTCTGGTTCAGAAGCAAATAAAAATACACAGCTGGTCAACAACAGAGAGAATTTATATCAACGACACAGTAAACAAATTCACCGCCAGAGCAGTTTTTCCTCAGAGACGACGAATCAGCTTAGATTCTGAGAGCCCTGATCGCTTCCCTCAACGAAAAATGGGGCACGTTCTGCAGAGGCTTGGTATTGGATTTTCTGTTCTTTTCAAAAGCATTAATAGAACAATTCTTTATATGAATAGTGAATATGGAGACGCTTATGTACTTCAATCACACCAGACATTTAACTATATCCTTAAATAGTTATATACAAATATATCTACTATTTTTCAATGATTCAATGAAAACGAGGAGTTTCAAAAATCAATGAATAACTGGACGAAAAGCACGCACAGCAAAGAGTGTTTAACTAATGGTCGTTAAACATCTGTCTTGTATACTTCGGAAAACTCCATTTAGAAGACATCACACCTCAAATTATTTAATTAATAGTAGTTGTTGAAAGTATTAAAACAAATATAAATTCATGAATATAGATTCATTAAAATTAAGCTTAAGTTGTTTGCTTTTGGACACATTTTCTTATGGTAGTCATTCGTCAAAATCGCACGTGCATTTTTGCATTAAAATCAAGATCGTTGCTAGCCATTTCCTTCGTCCAGTCACAATTTTCTATTTCTGAAAGGGCAACCGAACCTATCTTCTTATACATAAGAATCGGCCATAGTACTGCCTTATCACTTTTTACCTGTAAGAAGGACCACGCAGAACGCACGTACGGCCCCGGTTGATAAAGTAGTGAGGACGTCTGATGTACACTATCCTCACTCTTCTGCTTCTCCTGAACAGAGACAGGGGTACTTGTTATATCGCGTCTCTTGAAATAGTGATCCGTGAATCATGGTACCTCGTTTACTGTTATTCGTTGAATTGAAATAGCAAGCTTGATATTTTCGGTGGTCCAATTGAACCTGGACTACTGTTGAAAAAAACCAAAGAGGAATTCATTCGTAACATTGCAGACTATCTATTCATAATCATAGCAACATTGACACATAACATAATGTCAGTACTCGATACTACAATGGAATACAGAGCTGGTACTACAAGCACATTCCTGATCCCCCTACCTGTGGACATATCCGTAGACAGGACGGCTGGTGAAGTGATAAACAGGAACTCTACGTCTCCTGATGTAGCAGTACTTGATGTAACACCTCCTCGCACAGTGGGGATGTCCGTGGTATATCCTGTTGTGTTGGGTAGGTGAGATTTGTTAGTGGACACTAAAATTGGAACATACAGATAGTTTAAAATTAACTCACGTTATCAGAGGAATTTACAAACAAAAGGAATATGTGTATGAGGTTAGTACTCGTATACTAAATTGTTCCAAGATACGCATTTCAAAAACAAAGTCAAGGTTCCTGATCCCGGTTACCTAGGATGTCCCCTGTAGTAGAAGAGGACACGACGATGTCTGTAGTGGATGTAACCGTATCTAACAGTGAGAGCCTTGTCCACCCTTATAACTCCTCCATCTTGAAATGAGCCGGACTGGGAGTATATCAGTATAATCAGGTATGTGACCGTTGTTTCCCCACATTGAATGTGTTTATCGATGTGGTGTCACCTTTTAACTTTAATCCTTACCGGGGGGGGGGGGGGGGGGCGGGACCCGATTGCCACACAAAAAAATTTACCGACAACGACACTTGGGTGGAGTTAAGATATAAGCCGGACCAAAAAACCTGATGAAATATAAGGTATTTTTGGAAATCCCTTTGGAAAGCGATTTTTTATTGAACAAATTTATTCATAATGGACAATAAAAAATAATTCCCATTGACGATCCATCCGAACGGGAAATTTGACATGAAGAAATGCCATTGTAATGACCCGTTCTTTAAATGGCTCGCGCAAAACCAAAAACAAGGTTTGAGGGGACGATCAAAGGAATGCAGAATATAAGTCATCTGAAGTATTGAACCACGTCATGTATATGAATAGATTGGCAAATACGTTTATTTTAAACCATAAATAAACAAAGTAGAAATAAATCTGCCGTTCAACCACCGGTTTATTCTTATCGCAGTGCCTGTAGTAATCTGTAATTGTAAACAAGGTTAGCCTCCACCTCAGATACTACAACCCAAATCTCTGCCGGCTGCCCTAACGACGGCCGGGATCAGCTCGACAAACATCCTACTGATAGGAGTGTCTATCAGTGTCTCTGGGGTGATTGAGAAGGCCGCGTGGACAGCCAAATCCGTTTTACTGCGTACCGAATAAAAGCATGCGCCCTTGCGATTGGCCAATTGCGTGCTGCCGCAAGGCCCGTAAAAATCAGTTCATATTATAAATACACCGAACCTTCTATGACTAACAGCGCCAATTTAATGGTTGCTGATAATTGACATAAATGTTTCAGACTCTGGTGAGAAGAATCAGAAGAAGATCTAGGCCGAAGAATCCTTTCGAAGTATCTGTAGTTTCTAAATTTATATTATTTATTTATTCCACATTCGGAGTATCTGAAGTTTCTAAATTTATATGATTTATTTATTCCACTTTCGGAGTATCTGTAGTTTCTAAATTTATATTTTTTATTTATTCCACTTTTGTTATAGGAAATGGACAGAGGTCAGAAGAAGGCAGTGCAATCTGACGATTTTTGGTTCCTTCGAACAGGGAGATGACTATTCCACAGAAGTAAAAGAAATCCTAAAACACGTGGGTGTGAACATAAGGGCTAATGAATTCTACATAACAGAAATTAAAACAGGCGAATCGAATGGGAAATCATTTTTAAGAGTAGAATTTGATAGTCCTGATCCAGTTCAGATTGCGATGATGAATGCACGAAGATTAAAATCATTTGATAAACGAGTGTACATTGCAAACGATCTCAGCTACCAAGAGCGAGCGCGACTACGTGTCAAGGTGCAAGAACTAAAGGTCAAAATAGAACAGCAGCCTGAAATATACTGGACAATTAAGGGATGTAGAATAGTTTCACTAGGACCAAGAAGAACTTCGGACTTAGTTGAGCACAAACCTGAAATTGTGGCGAAATCTAAAATTGAAAGTGTGTATGGACCCTCTGATACTGATTCAGAAGAGGAGGGAATGAGAATGACTTATGTGTATTGACATCGTGAAAAGCGGGAACTCAAATGTTTGTCAAACAATGGTGCTTCATTCACAAGAGTGGTGCCTAGATTTTTTTTGAAAAGTGAAGAAACTGATTCGGGTATTTGGTTTACGACACGTGTTTAGTACGTGATAAGATTTTTCAAGGAGACAAAATCCATTATTATTATTATTAATATTATACATCTTTGTCCCGGCTTTTACATTACTGATACCACGTTTCCCGAATCCCAATGTGCCCTCTTTATCAACTTTTTTCGACTTTTCCTTTCAACCTCACAGGGTTTCAGTTCCCTGGGACAACTTGTCCGCCATAGGAATAACGGCAAATAAAAGCAAACCCCGGGCAGGGTCGGGGTACATCACGCCGAGAAAGAATTTTTCGCTTATTGCCAACTCAACGTGTGCCTGCGTAGCTGAGTAAAAAGAATAGGAGACATAAAAATTATCTTGCCTGATAACCAAACACGGACTACGAAAGTCGTCTAAGTACTTTTATGATTTTGTTATTAATAAAGACATTCGCATTATAAACGTAAGTAAATAAAATCGACTCGTCGTTCAATAAAATCCCGTAACTAAAAGACAAATCCCAAACTTATTCGACGAATCACAAACCAGATCAAGCTTGCAGAGAATACAGCCGTCTCTTGGGCAAAGGCAGTATTCATCACAACCGTGGTTGTAAAAGCAGAAAACTAGAACGTTACTTGTACACAACATCTTTGATGAGAAAAGCTACCAAGGTAACTGCAGAAACAATCAGACAAACAGCTGCTGCCAAGCATGGAACCTGTGTTGCTGAAACAGATTCCAAGAATCAAGCAGCAAGACTGTAAAAAAGTAAAATCAATTTTAAAATATGTGTCTGAGTCACAAATTATGTTTGTTCATTATCATTAACGGCCTTACTTTGCAACGTTATAACTTTAAATGTGTTATAACATTTTGAGAAGATAAAAAGCACAATATAGGTAATATCGAGGATATTCTGAAAATCGAACGACTGTAAGTTCAATATCACATAGAGCCACACGTAATGAGTCACAGAATGTTTTTGTCATGTCGCCTAATATCACTACAGTGATAAATCCCGATAAAAGCCGTGCCATCATCTGATACATAATGAAATGTTCGTCCATAGGCCCTCCCCTGAAGCAGCATGTACACCCAACGGGTCCACTAGTTATGTAGCAGACGGAAGTTGCACGGAGAAAGGAGACTAGGGGACAATTCGGAAGAATTGCAAGTCAGAAGACTGTGTATGAGAATAAATCTGGCGAGAAAACGCGAAGCCCGTGAAATTCTCCAAGAAATTCTGAGGCCCGGGCCACGTTTTTTATATGAGAAACATCCATAATATGAAACTTCCAATATGATACAACTTGCGGTCGACTCACTGCAAAAACTAAAAAAAACTTGAGAAAGCTTGCCCCCACCTAGCTCAAGAGAGCAACAATGTTAACAAACAACTCACATTAGAGCTAGCTTCAAGCACCAAAAGGAAAGTACAAATCAGTACTCCAAGAGTTAAGTAGGCCCTGGAAATTTGATCAGACTTAGAGATTGGGATAATTTCTTGGTAAAAAACTGTACCAACTTCAGTACAGCGTGAAAGATGTTCTATTAGTAGTGAGAGAATCAATCATAAAGACATAAAAGCATGAATATGCTTGCTCCCAAAATCAGTCACGTTATATGTTTAGTTGGATTCAAACCTCATTCAACTCCAATCAACGAACACCAATCTTCAAAATCCAGAAAGTTGACTCATTAACTTGTTCCAGACAGTTATTAAGAAATTCGAAAAAAGAAGCAAAGTACAATATGATATCCTCAAGTTTCATACCTATACAATACTGATGCATGATTCCCGGATGTTGTTCAATCACGTGACAACTTCTAAGTACACTTTCTGATTTTTTCATGGTTTATCTGGAGTGAAATTTTTACGAAATCGATAGAATTAAATTAATAATTTTAAAACGTTCTTTAATTTTTTATCCTAATTTTCTGCCAGGAACACGGATTGATCAAGGCAAATATTATTCAATCCACACAGAAAAAAGTCTCCATATGATATATTTACTGATTTGTAACTCTGAAAGCTTGCTCATCTATAATGCACATAACAGCTTTTTGCAAAACCTCTGCGGAGGAAAGGGTATGATCTTATGATGTTGGATCCTGGAAAAGAAGTGTTATAATCTGGTATAATATCTGTTATAATTCAGGATGTTTTGGTGATCAACTCTAGTTCCGGTTATAATACAAAGTGTTTGACTTGGGATGAAGACGTTCGGCTAGACCGTGTGTAGGCGATTGAATGTTCATTGTGAACGTGTATTAAGACTTAAAATGTCTTCAAATTTATAGACACCGCTGGGATAGATAAACCGACGCGATATGCCCATCTAAAAGTGACAATGTCACATCGCCCTTACCCCAGCTGACCACAAAAAGGCATGAGCACATGGGTGGGGATTTGCAACGCAGATAAGAAGAATATACAGCAACAGGAAGACCTCCAGGAAGACCTCCAGAGCCCACTAAGGAATAAAGAATGAAAGATATCTTGAAACAAGAGCTGTAGCACATAAGTGAATAGTTTGAAGCTCTTGACGTTTGAAGCTCTTGACGTTGTAATGCTTTGGGGGTACCATAGAATAATTTTGAGGAATATGTCAAATTTTGAACTCGACAATTTTATAATATGTAATGTCCTACGCTTCAATGATGAAACGTCACTTCTACTTCTTAATAACGAGATGGTATCACTTGTACTCAACCCAGTCAAAACTGAAACTAGTGAGGTGAGCGTTTGTTGATCAAATCTATAAAACAACTAATGTTACATAGTTGCATCAGTGGGCGGTTATTAACCCTAATTTTCATAGGCACTTTTTAATCAAGTGACCATACCAATAAAATTTCCTCAAAATCAGTGCAAGTATACCTTTCTCTTCCCGATGGATTCTTAAGTCACAAGAGAATTAAGTCATAAAAGCTGTACAACATTCTTGTTTCCGACAGCCTCATCAAATAGAAACTGCTGGCTGAAATATGGAGAGATGCAGGTAATAGAAGGATTAACTTCAACTTTCAAGTAACTGTACGTGAAATCATCATTTCAATAGTTTCGGTTTTATTTGTTAAAGGGGAAACTTGCAGTGCCGGCTCGGACGAACTCTGCAAATTTGATAGCTGAGAAGACCACTGTGGTTGTTGAAGAAGCGTAAGATTGTGATACGTCAAATGAACAGTAAGAGAATAAGAATAGTGACATTTCTGCCAATCCTTGGTTGCAAAGAAAGAGGCGCACAAGACTACAACAAATGGAAAACAACAGCGCCTGTTTGCAGCACAGACACTTCTATCCTTGGATGATCTTTACCTTCAACGTAAAATTCCTTTTCTTAACTTTCTTTTAATGAAACACTTTTTTCTTTTTTACATTTTTTCTTTCTTTTTCACATGTTTCTTTCCATTCCTTTTTATCCTGTTTTGACATTTTTTCCATCTCTAATACTTTTTTGCCGTAGGCAAAAAAGTAAGTAGATGGTTTAAAGTGGTCGGATTTTGGGGATGGGGTGGGTTGGTAGGTAGATGGACGTGTCCGGTGTCCCACCTGCTCCTACGTAAAGTAATTTAAATTACGTAACAGATCATTGTCATTAGGATTGTGCGCCGAAAATTTTACGAATTTTCAAAATTTGACTTTGCCGGTTTGTCACAGCCATGACTTTTGAGGTAGAGTAAAAATATTTCACATATCACTAGTTCAGACTTTGAACTTTTGATTCATCATATTG
>JH154437.1:1995-15085 GCA_000226015.1 Mnemiopsis leidyi | reverse complement strand
TTCAAACGCATCGCTTTAGTTTTAGTTAGCCATTGCTCTTACTTCATTGCGGACTGTGGTATCTAGTTTACAAAAATTCGTAGTGAATATCATAATTTATCAAAGTATTAAGTTTACGATGGCTGCAACTTCATAGAGGTATCCAGTCTAAAAGAGAGATGGAAATCTTAAGCGTCCGCCTGAGACCAAACAAAGCGGGCGCAATTCTTGTTATAGTAAGATTGATCTTAGCAATGTTTCTTTTTATTCAAATTCTCTCATTTTAGCAGTCAAGTTTATCACAGAATTGTAGGTGTTTCATACAGTATACATAGCAGTGATAAATACTATTTTGACAAGCTAATGAAGTAATAAAGCGTATTGCTCACAGTAAGAAACATCGCGTGCTGCAAGAGATCCTTCTCTAAACTTCTATAAGTTATCATTTATGATTGTTTTTCTGACAAGTTTATTTTACTGAGATTGTATTTTACTTTCATTGTATTACACGTTGATACCGCAAAGATGATTATTCGTGTTTTATAATGTATTTCTGAATAAGATCCATCCTATTTTAAGTTCATAATTTTCAGCACTTGTTATACCGAAAAAAAAATCTTTGCTGGACTTTAATGTGTCTAAATGGTATAGTTCAATAGTATTTTCTTTTTCTTCATTACTAAGGAGTTGGTTATAACAGGGCGGAAATAACACAGAGGCCCCCATACGTCGTATCCTCATCGGAGACCTGAGGAGACTGTGTGGGGAGACCTGTTTGCCGGGGTACTGCACTGATCCCATAGATCCTGCTGCCTGGTGGAGAATTGACTTTATTCCCTTACCAGACATCATTCCCCCTCCTGCTGATCCACCTTTGGGATCCTCCCTCCTACCACCGATGAGGGATTCCACGCCATCCTTTGGAGATCAATTACTAGTTCACTTAACCGAACTAGGACCGAGCGGAGGGTCACTTGGAACAACGTCATCCATTCATTTAACAAAACATTTATGCCTCTCTTTGAAATCGTTCTAGATGATTAACTTTATTAATATACGCTTTAAAATGTTGGGCAAAAATGATGCTGAACTTATTATTTTATATTTGATCTAATTCCTGTTTTTATTCCCAACAAAAGTAGATATGGGTCAGCACTATAAAGTAGATATAGGCTCAACATCAGGAGCACTTAAGATACTGTAAAAGAAGTAACTCTGACAGAGACAAAGTTAGAACTGAAATGACACCGCGAAAAGTGAAAGACTGTAATGAAATTGATCATGAAATTGAAGAAATGTCGTACCGTCGATAACTCGACAAATCATGATGGAACTGTATAAGTTGAACCATAATAATCTTTTTGGAAAGTATATTTTACCTAATTAATGTAAAACGGTAGTACATGAAATATAACAGATTTACAAATTTTACATCCAATTAGATCTACACCTTAAGGGGAAGACCTATATTAGACCTTACCATCATCATTGACAATATTGGAATTGTTTAAGTTGAGCTATAATTATTTTTTTTTATCCCGTAAGATTTACACCTTAAATCCGTTTCCCAAAAGAACACTCCGACTGCTATTCCTTCAGCTTAGCAATATACTTCCAAACAGGATTAAGCCCTCTTGCCAGGCTTGAAGGACCATCAGAGAAAGATTGTTTCATCTATGTCTGTAAAATCAGTCATCTCCTTCTTCGCCCACCGCTCCTCTCCACCACTTTCTCATCCAGACCGGTTCCTCTTTTAAGACTCTTCAACAAGCTCCAGTGTCAATACGAAATGACCAGAAGCGGCTCGACATCTTCCAGGAGCTCTACACCCTGCTTCTGCCCCAGTCTCGCGTTTTGCTTTTACTATTTACTCTATTAGTCTATATCTATAACAGGTTCTCTAAGGATGATACATAAATTGAAGAATTCAAGAACCCAGTCATGTTAATTCTTTTATTTCGTCTCTCCAACCAAACCAAAAGATATCCTGATAGCAGTCCCTCAACACTTGGATAACGTCAAGGAGCAACTTCGATCCCTGGGATTCTCCTTCTCTCACCGCGCTCCTCCTCCTAACACCACCGCCAACGCCACTACTCCTTAGCACCGTTTCTTTGGAGACCTGAGGAGACTGTGTGGGGAGACGTGTTTGCCGGGGTACTGCACTGATCCCATAGATTCTGCTGCCTGGTGGAGAATAAGGCAATTGATCCCAAACTTCCAGACAACATTCTCCCTCCTGCTCCTCCTGCAGGTTTGTTTTATCTATGTCTGTAGAATCAAAGAGTTTGAAGAGCCACTGTTTAGAGTTCATCGACTGACCGTTATTTTCATACAGAAAGAAAATGACGGAAGCCCGATTGGGGGTTCTGATCTCAAACTGATTAAATTTATTCTATACATTCCAATGAATTATGTTAGATTATAACATTAAGTAAATTTCATAAATTTTTGGCCAACAGCTGAAAGCTTTATACAACTACTACAGCATATCCCTGAAATCAATGGGTTTTAAGCAGTTTACAAAATCTAAAAGCCCCCGAATGATGTGGAAGATACTGGACAATCTAAATGCATATCCTGTAAATAAAGGTGCAAAAAAATTATGTTTAGAGCAGGGATTTGATTCAGTGGCTGTGAGGACAGGTTCCATCATCTTTACCCTTCTTCTCTTTCCCGCCCTTAGCTTCAGCTTTGACTGTCGCCATCGTAAATTCCACACGCACATGGTAGAAACGCGCGTGCCCAGAGAATATAAAGGCAGCGCCTTACCAAAACGTGGTTATTGAAGTGCGACCAAATTCATTTTCACAAACCACGAGGGATTCTATGTAGACACGATAATGAAACTGTAGACACTTGACAGGTTTTACGATTTACACCCACATTCACGATGTAACCACGAAATGTTAAGAGAAGATAGCTCAATTATCACCGATTACAAGAGAAGCCAGAAGGTATCTTTGTCCTCTGTCTAGCGGACGGAAAAGAGATCGAAAACTCTACAAAGCAGTGACCGATCTCAGGTTGAGGCGGATCGCCGGTCTCCCTCTTAATCTTAAAGAGGTTCTGGAGAAGATGGCAGCAGCCATGATCTCTCTAAAACCGCGCCGTCGGTGAAGTTTTCTTACTGAAGTGCCACTGAACAATAGCATTGCAGTTTACCCACCAGAGAGTTAGTTTTCAAGCATGTTTCCCTGAAACTAAGTTTTTAAATTCTTTTAGAGGAGATCATTGTAGTACTTTAGATTCATTAGCGGAGGGTCACTTGGAGCAACGTCATCCATCCATTTAACAAAACATTAATGTCTCTCTTTGAAATATTTCTAGATGATTAACTTTATTGATATACGCTTTAAATGTTGGGCAAAAATTATGCTGAACTAATTATTTTATATTTGATCTAATTCCTGTTTTTATTCCCCACAAAAGTAGATATGGCGCAGCACTATAAAGTAGATATAGGCTCAACATCAGGAGCACTTAAGATACTGTAAAAGAAGTAACTCTGACAGAGACAAAGTTAGAACTGAAATGACACCGCGAAAAGTGAAAGACTGTAATGAAATTGATCATGAAATTGAAGAAATGTCGTACCGTCGATAACTCGACAAATCATGATGGAACTGTATAAGTTGAACCATAATAATCTTTTTGGAAAGTATATTTTACCTAATTAATGTAAAACGGCAGTACATGAAATATTTAAACAGATTTACAAATTTTACATCCAATTAGATCTACACCTTAAGGGGAAGACCTATATTAGACCTTACCATCATCATTGAAATGTTAAGAGAAGATAGCTCAATTATCACCGATTACAAGAGAAGCCAGAAGGTATCTTTGTCCTCTGTCTAGCGGACGGAAAGGAGATCGAAAACTCTACAAAGCAGTGACCGATCTCAGGTTGAGGCGGATCGCCGGTCTCCCTCTTAATCTTAAAGAGGTTCTGGAGAAGATGGCAGCAGCCATGATCTCTCTAAAACCGCGCCGTCGGTGAAGTTTTCTTACTGAAGTGCCACTGAACAATAGCAATGCAGTTTACCCACCAGAGAGTTAGTTTTCAAGCATGTCTCCTTGAAACTAAGTTTTTAAATTCTTTTAGAGGAGATCATTTTAGTACTTAAGATTCATTAGCAAATTCATTTAGCAAATTACTCGTTTTATATCATTTTTTATCTTTCTAATTTCAATCTCTAGACTCTATGTTTTCCTATTATTACAAACTTATAGCTTGCTCCATTGAAAAAGTTCCTAAAATTCTTTAAGCTAAGAATTGTGTTGTGGGAACTGTCTGTATGTGCTTAGTCAATAAGGAAACCGTGGTTGTTATGAACAGACAGTATCCAGGAACATGAATGGTCGGTGGGGAATGGGACCCATTTAAATCACTTTAACACAGTGCCCCTCAGTAATCCATCCTGCCACTCAATAAAACAATAAATGAGAACTTTTGTTTTATGGATGTCAGCTCATATCTACTGGACCATTTGAGGGCATTCGACTACTAAGAACTACTAAGAACTAGCAATAAATGAATTTCATGTTGTGACATGAATGGCGTATTTTATTTGCCACGAAGTGTCACCAGTAGTAACTTAAAGTATTAGTATTGTACTACTACTATTGTAGATAGTATCTGCTACAACCACGAGTCGCTAACATTTTGCCATTATCCAGCCTTAAATGGATGATACAGTAATGAATAAATACATACAAACATTATTAGAAGGTTCATATCGCTACGTTAATTGTCGTAAGAATTACATTGAAATCAATTTTTTCGAGTGGCACTTCCATATGATTTACAGTCGTTCATTCCGTACTACGTATCGCGCTAAATCTTAATTGTAGATATTGGCGCGAATCACGTACGTTCCCGTTTTCTCACACATGCTTGCCAGAACACGTACGTCCGTATCGTCCTACGCGTTCCTGAACGGGGGGATTGTGTCCGGGGGGATAGTGTCCGGGGGGATAGTGTCCGGGGGGATAATGGTATACCACCAGCAAATTATCGATTGAGACGAGTTTTGCGCAGTCTGCTGCACTGTGTATCAATATCAGTATTTATCACTTCATATCTAAAAGATCCTCATCAGAGCAAGAGGTTAAGACGTAGAAACACACGGCTGCATTACCATGTAACTGAGAACGTGAGAGCTGGAGATGACCCCATCTTTAAAACTTAAAAGTATAGGAAATTTGTAATCAGAATGTCATGTTTGCGTGAGAACAAGCCTTATCTTTTGACTTTTGACAAGCATTCTTCGTTTAATTACAATATCAGGGTGACAATTACGTAGGATTGTTGGAATGCGGGGTCACGTTGTTTTGTAGAATTTGAAGGAGTATCACTTGGGGGTAGACACATCTTAATTTT
This sequence comes from Mnemiopsis leidyi, assembly GCA_000226015.1. Classification (NCBI taxonomy): domain Eukaryota; kingdom Metazoa; phylum Ctenophora; class Tentaculata; order Lobata; family Bolinopsidae; genus Mnemiopsis; species Mnemiopsis leidyi. Next base: position 9,720 of record JH154437.1, on the reverse strand, counting down.
GTTTAGTCTGCATTCATCTTCTTTAATCTTTTTATACTTTGTTCACGTTTTAACTTTTTTTAGTTTATAAGCTGTCTATCTTTTTAAGTTTTATTTTTTTTATAGGCAAAACTCACGTTTTCTTTTTCTGTTTACCCTTTATCTTCATGGGTTCTCTAAAGATGATAAATGTATTGAAAATTTCAAGAACTCAATTATGTTAGCTGTTTTATTTCGTCTTTCCGACCAAAACAAAAGAAGTATAGAAAACTTTACGATGAGATGATTAATAAAACCTTTAACTGTGTAAAAAACAGATTTAAGGACATTGATGAACTCAAGTTTTGTAAACTTCTCAACAGCGAGAAGTAAGCTTTGTTTAAAGCTTAATTTCCAGACGAAGCTGTTACACAACACAGAATCTTTGGCTGGAGAAAAAAAGAAAAAACACGCCGGGAAATACTGCCTCCCAACTTTATCAGCTTTTATAGCAAGCTTAAATGATACCATAATCTTATTTAAAGACCTTAGTAGAAGGCATCTAAGTAAGCACTAACATGATTTTGTTTTAACCTCTCTTGAAAGTAGGTTCAGATCAGGGCATATTCTCGTTGTTAATCAGGTCGGCTGCCTTAAATTGAAGAAATTTAATGATAAGAATAAAAAGCTTGTGACAGGAGGAAAATTCCACTGTATACAGTTTGTCATGTATCGAACACTTTTCTTAACTTGGACAGCACCTCTTAAAAATACAGCTTTGTTGAAACAGTATAGTCATTCATATCCAGCTGAAGTGCAGGTATTCTAATGTTTTAAATGGTTTATGAGCGAAACGAGACTTTTTCCAGGCCAGTAATCTCTCTCTCTCTCTCTCAGCAGTTATGCACATATTGCAATAATTTTACACAATCTGAAAAGGCACAGAAGATTGGAAGAATAGTTTGGATAAACCCGGAAACTGGTGAAACAAAGCAAGACAGTGGTAAACTTAAAGTTTGCAAAAAAGAGCCATCAATTTTGTTTAAGTACCCGAATTATTTTGTTGAAAAGTTTCCAGAATGTGTCATTATGCTAAAAACTGATCCTAGGTCAACTGATTTAAATCTTAATGTCAGGCCTGGATGTCAACATCATGTTGATCAATAGAAGTGTAGGTTTAACTAACCGATTGAGAAACAATACTGTCCTCATGAATTATGGTAGACAAAATCCGGATTTCAAATGGAATTTCATAGTGACTAGTGTACTATAGGTTATTCAGAAATACCATATGGTCACAAGTTGCACTTCATATATTTTCTTAGAGAAATAGACTTGCAAAGAAATCCTGGCACATTCACAGTCTCAGCAGGTATGGAAAAATTCAGATCTCCGGCTATAGCTTTACTGATCGAGTTTCTAGGATATATCAGTGCCGAGGAGATCACGCATAAAGTGATAGAACCAATAACACAGGGACCTTGTACTGAGTTATGTTACAAAAAACTAAGTAGACGGCTATCTATACAGGTTGTGTCCTAGCTGAATCATCATCTTGCTAAAACTGAAAGAGCTACTGGTCACTGGAGGGCAGGTCAATTTCTCCTCAGCGTAATTAGAAAAAATTGACAGATAAAAATTGGCTTGGGATATGTGACACTGGAAATTTTGATGTTGTCATGGAAGGCCTAGCGGTAAAATTCGAAAGCAAGTATAAACATACAGATGAGAGGGAAAGAATGACAATCAGTAGTTTTCCTAGATTATCATTCAATGGAACATTCCGAAGAATTGTAAACAATCTATCATATCATAAGGACAATTTCCAAATCATTTTGTTCTTGTATCTATATTTCAAATAAAATTTACATGTAAAATTGTGTCAGAACATTTAATTGGTATGCCTTGACCAAGTTTATTTTCAAGTCTCTTTTGTTAGGTAATTGTTTTGAAAAGCTCAGGAAACTTTATTTCAACTCCTTTGTAATATTATATTATAATACTTCTAGTGAAACAAGATCAGAAGCAAACATTAAAAAAGAGGTAGAAGCCGTAAAACTTGACTGTAAAAAGTCAAGTAGTACAAGTGATAACATGGATATCGAAGATATAGTTGAAAATTCGTCAGATGAAATCGAGGCCATAGTCGAAATATTTTCAGTTGGTACTGATGATGAAACTGAAAAACCTAGGAGAACCAATCCTAGCAGACAACCACTTATTTTCAAATCTGTATAAGTGTTATAAATGATAAAAGTGTTATAAAAGTGTTATAAATGATAAAAGTGTTATAAATGATAGAATGGACGAACACTGAAGTCAAGATTTTGATTGATAATTTTATATATTACTAGTATTTATTATAGCATTTATATAATAGTATTTATAATAGCATTTATATAATACTATTAAATGTACATTTTGTGTTTACATTGTGCATTATTTATTATTTTGTTTAATTCTGTTGGTTGCTAGATTGCTTTCGAGCTGCTGAATTTAAAATGAGTTATCAATCGTCGGGAAGCGATGAGGTGATTTTCTTAGACGGGTTTTAATCCGCTTCAAAGAAAAGAAGGGACAGTTGACAGGTTCACAGGTTTCAGTTTTGGGGGAATGAGGAAGTTTTATTGGGCAACGCACAATCTTGGCATAAGTTCACAATAAAAACAATTTCAGAACAGAACCGGTTGCAGGAGCTCTTAAACGTTAAGAAGTGTGGTACTCTATTATAAATATTCATGTCACCACTATAGACAATTCTTTAAAATTAACATAAAAAGGCTAGTGTTGTTGGTAAAATAACGGTTTTTCATTAACAATGAGCAATTCTTTATTAGAAACATTATTCAGCATTTGCTGTACAAACCAATAAAAGTACTAGTTTACAACAAGGCTACATAGGTCACAATATAACTGGCACGTATCATGGGCAGTCTAGAGTAAAGTTACGTTAAACATACAGCAAGTATAGTGCATCTTCCTTACACAAGTCTTATTGCCAGACAATGATTTAACCTTTAGCAGACAGATCAGTAGTGACACGGTAACGTATCTCCCGGATATAAGCTGATATAAAGATATGAACATCAAACTAATTTCTTCTCTCGCTGAAACTTTACCAAGTATATGGAGAAACCTATTTTGTAAATCTAGAGTACCCTAATTCAAGTTATATTTCTGATTTCAATTTAAGTTTTCCTTATTTTACTTTCGAGTTATGTAAAAAATGTTACTTAGCCGGACTTTGTAAGACTGCCTTAATTCTAAATGTTATCGAAGTGGATGCTGGGCGTGAACAGGAAGCAGACAGTGACCGGACTTCTAGTACCATCCAGTAGATAATCGCTGGCAGAGGAGAACATACAATAGTCGTTCGGAAAGCCGTACAAACGACCATCTTCACCTTCGATGTGCTTAGGCCCTGTTGAGATCGACAAGTTCCAGGTACCGTTAGTGAAATCTATTAAGTGGTGATCTAAATTGTTTTCCGTCGCAACACATTTTCTTATCGTATCAAAAACCGTTACTATGTTGTGATAAGAAGCACGACTACCGACGTCCGACGCAGACCGAACGTGATGATACTATCAACGCTACTTTTGATAGTTAATGGTTGGACCGGCCCTAATAGGGCCGGTAGCTCAATTGGTAGAGCACTCATCTAGACAATGCAGAGGTTGTCGGATCATACCCGACTCGGCACGGTGCCGGCCCATGAATTTTCTGAATTGACTGTCAGTGGAAATCGTGTCCGTTCAAATATCTGCTCCGTACATATCATATAGCTTGGTTGATCCTTCGGCCCACCCACAACATAATTTGATGAATACACCCCAATTAAACCCGTTTGAGCCAATACCAAACAAATGAATTTGGGGGATTTTGAAGTGGAGGTCAAAATTTTGGTAGTACGAAAATATGGGGATTTTTTCCGAAAATCCCCGAATTTCGTACCCCGTAAATATGTCTCCTAAGGTAAAAGTGAACATATCCATCTGATCTGTTAAAACTGTTGCACATATTAATTGTTGTTAAAAAATTTTTCCGTTTTCAGCACAAATTGTCTGATTTGTGTTGTATCTATTTTCAGAATTGTGAAATATGATGAAAATAATAAAATTACAAAAAATAATCATGATTTTACTTGGCTTAAAGAACCACCTGGCTCCTTCCACACCTCAATAAATCAATCCTACTTCGAATATAAATATAAGATTTGTGTGTTGTAAACTTTTTGTAGCTCCAGTATGCTGTGTGGAGAGGTTTAGATACAAAATCTTCAGACAAATTCTGCCAAGCCATGTGAGAAGGTTCGGCACCCTAATTTGTGCTATTGTTAGGATCTCAAAGGAATACGAACGAGCAAAAAGATGCCACAGAAAGAAGTGGACGTATTTGCCGAGGCAAAGACTGGAATAGATCTTGAGCCAACATGTTAAAGTTCATCAAAAACAGGAAGACATATCCCAGGTTATTGACGAAGAGAAATATCCATAACGACAATCGACACAAAAAAACATACCAAGGAGTTTTTATTTAAGGGTTCTATAAGATCTCTAATTATTTTCTGGAACACGAAACAGGATGTAACACATATACTGGATACTGGAATTAAAAATATAATATAAACATCGTCTATTAGTAAAACAGAGTCAATCTGTTGCAAAAGATATTGAATAGTTACCATGCAATCACTAAATTTGGATCTAGCCTTCTGTTTGGATGTTAGGGATGGATGTTAGGTGACTATAATGCCAAACTTGGTAAAAGAATCATTTTTAAGTGAATAAACTTAGATAATATTAATTCAGAGGAAAAAATTATTTGATTGTAGGTATAGTTTACCCCCAGATGTTAATTGAAGGATATGGTAAAAATAAGGGGTAGGCAAGGCTATGCATAATATTTAGAGGTAATTAAGAAATGGTAAGCAGATGCAACTCAACACACTCCATCACTCTACCCGCCCGCTTTCTTACGCTCACAGCATTGAATAAAAACAATAAGATATTTTATAAATTGATAAAAACTATTTATATTAATGGATCGTGTAATCGTGTAAAATCTAAATTTTAATCAATCAAGCAGCAAGTCAACAGTTTCTGTATAGTGACGATGTAATTTCTAATATTGTCCAAATAACAACATTAGAATTGATAACCCAGGACTACGACGGAGCGTTATGAGTTGTCCTATATAAGTGTTGAATAACCACTTTTTAATACTCCACGTTTCGACCTTTAATTTCTACCCTTTATATTTGAGCCCTTACTTTTAGTCACACTAGCAAATGTAGTGATTGGGCACATTTCCTAGTTATCATAATGTTAGGATATTGGGGAGAGCATTACAACCTTATATTATAGTGCTTGAAACATTGGAGAGCACCACTTTTAATCATTACCCATTTTCGTGACGAAGTGTTAAACACTGAGCAATTCCTTGAATTTGTAGCATTAATAGTTGAATTTAATAAAAACAGAGTGTATCTGCTTGGCTGTCAGTTATTTCAACTCCTTACATTTTAAGTGAAGTTATACGTAGATGTAGGGTTACCTATCAACTTTTCATTGGTCAACGTGACCCGTCGTGTGATTTGTTATTTGCTATTTGTCAAAATCACGTCACGTTAGACGGCACGTGTGTAACGCACAACGCGTGCACCGTAAAGAAGAGGTACTTAACTCCGGATCACGAAGGACGGAGCACCTCACTTCTATCTCATTTCTTGAGCCTTTGTTTAACCGACACTTCCTAACTTCCTAACGCTCGAACAGTCGGAACTCGCGTTCGAAGATAGTGTCTATTTCCTTGTAATATAAAATCCTTTTCATCTTTTGTCCCTAATGCTTCTAGCGTTTTCTTAACTCTCAGCGTCCACTAGGTACGCCCCACTTAGTTGCCTAGTAAATACAACCCTAAATTATCCTAACAACAATAACACGCTATTTCTATACGATATTTTTGCAATATACGAAGAAGTAAGTAACAGATCAATGCCACATACTTGCTAGTCTAAGGGATCAAAATTCAAATCAAAATAAAAGCGGCTATAAAGAAATTTGTGCAATATGCGGTGTGCCTGAACGTCAAGTGAAACTTTTAAAATAAACAAATACAACGTACCTCCGACTTCAAAATAAATTAGCTTGTGGGAAAGGCCGGTTTCATTCCACGTTCTCTTGCTTTCAGTACTCACTCGTCTTCGATTACTAATTACTCACCACTCTCAGGTTTTGTGCTACAGCTATAGATAAGAAGGTCGGTCTAGTGCCATAGTATGAACCTTAAGTTTATCTGTCTTTCGCTATTGTCCTCACCTGATCCTGAAAGTTTGTAACATTGTCAAAATTTCAACTTAGGCTTGATAATATTCGTTTTAAGGTAAGAAATTGCGATAATTAAGGGACAATTAGTCGTTGTCAACGTCAAATGTCTTGATCGAAGTACGTTTCGGACATCTCCTGCACCCAGGAGCCATGTCTAATGACAATAAATCCCTGGAGAAAATGTATTCAGCCCATGAGAAAGAAAGGAAAAGAATGTTCAAAAGTCGAGTGATACAAATCGATCATGGACAATCCACACCCTTAGTTTTCTCCACAACTGGCGGAATGGCAAAAGAATGTTCTTGTTTTCTTAAGAAACTGAATGAAAAGCTGAGTCATAAAACAAATCAAAAATACTCAGATACTGTGAACTTTGTCAGAAGAAGAATCAGAATCGAGCTACTAAAAACTTGCCTCATTGCAATTCGAGGTCATATAGAGGTCGATTTTATCAGAGACCAATCAATGTGGAAGACTTAGATCTTAATTTGATTTCAGGTCAGTACTAATGAATGGTTACCTCATGTGAATCTTTACAGGGATATGATATCCCATGGGTTTTCAATACGCTATTACATGGTTTCTTGACCTTTAAATTTTTCATTCCGTTTTACAATATTAAACTTGACTGTTCTTGGTAGTGCATATTCACCAAATAATTATACTTGAAGAAATCTTCACTTCATGTTTTATACATATTTTTATTTTCAAGATAAACCCTTTTTGTATATAGGGACAATTCTTATAGAATTATCTATTTCTTATATAGGGAAATTGCTGTATTTCATACAGTTTAAAAAACCTATACCATATTTGTTTCTATAATCTTTGAAAAGTTAAGGGGCACTGGTCGATAAGTTATAACAATAAAGAAATAATAAAAAATAAAGGCACTTGTTATAAGCTCCTTACCAGGTTACTTGACCATTTCCTGTGCTCTTCTGTTGTACGTTTGTATTCTGTTGTATTCTGTTGTATTCTGTTGTATTCTGTTGTACGTTTGTATTCTGGGGGTTCACCTTCTTTGGGAATACTAGATTTTAAGTGTTTCAAACAAAAAATAATACAGTGATGGGTAAGTGCGACTTTAGTGCAAAAGAACTTCAAGAAAAGAAATGTTAATGGGACTTTGCTTAATACTGTGCTAGTAAGACCCTTACTAGAAGGTATTTATGGGATCGTGTTTCACGGTACCTATCACGTCACCAATTCTAACCATAGACAGCTGACAGTACTTCCACAGTACTTATATCACGTCACCTGTAACTAGACAGCACATGCTGCATTATGAGCCGCGATACATAATCAAGCACACGTCCTAACTAGACGTCAGAACTAGACGTGGATCATATTTTCTTCACTTGAGCGAGATTAAGCCTGCTTCAACTTCTTAAACGAGGACCCTCATCCATATTCTGCTATCGATCGGAGGTTCTTG